>WYDF02099298.1:0-10674 GCA_009867245.2 Adranes taylori | reverse complement strand
CTTAATAGCAGAAATGGCCATCCACCCAAATGTTCATCGGAAATTTTTTCTACCTTTGTGGTCTCTCATATATGATTTGCGATTTTCGATGATTGCTTGCTTAATTAAGAACAACCATCCCATAGAGCCTGGAGGCGGCGCATTTCTTTGTCATAATCTCCCATAGTTAATCTAATGAATTCGAAAGGTAGAGAATAATCTAAGATGACATATAAAAATTAACTCATCTCCAAATTCGCAGCAGGGACTCGTAAACGCTAGCAGAAATTAGTATATGAAATGTACAAATTGTGTGACATAAAACGACACGTGGGGTTTCGTACACCCAAGACAAAGTAAACTATTCACTCTCTTCTGCTGTGATAAACTGTGATGTCAGTATGGCTTCGTAGACCTGAAGAACCGACTATTACCGAAGGCTAGCGAGAAGGCTATTCATGTAGCTGAGCTGTGCTTTGAAAACGTAGTACATTTAGTTAGCTCGGGGTTTATCACACCCCACATGTCAGGCGTTGGGTTAAAGGTAGTTTTATAGAGGTAACTTTTGTTATTTATGACAGCGGGACGCGCAGATAATCGGGAGTTTATGACTTATTTTATGTTTATGATGTAATGACTACTCTTCAGTTCTGTTAATAACCCAATAAATATTCAAATAAAGTTGTGACCCAGGAAATAAATTTTAAATTATAATATATTAAGAGATAATTAATTGGGAGATCATAGTTTCTTTTTCATAATTTAATGATACTACTTGATGATTAAAGATAAACTATTAACAGAATTACTACACTATTTAGCTTTATCTTCTTTAACTGGACTTGATAATATCTGTGGGATGAATTGTTACATAAAAACTGACATTATTATAGTCTGTCCATTTACGTATATAATTAGTTCTTTATTTTTCAAGTTAAATATACTTTGTACGTTGTAAATTGTTTGATGCACCTAAAAGCCTATTACTATTACGTTTTATATACCTACTCACATATTGGGTGTTCAAAAATAGAGCAATGAAAGTATATAAAAGAAATTGTTTCATTTGAAATTGTTTAAACCCCCGTATTTTACATACTAAAACTCAAAAATGTTTAAATATACTAAGAACGTAAAGCAAATTCATTTGACGATTTAATTTATTATGATAGCTTGTGTTAGTAACGATGAGGATAACCTCCACAAGTACTGAGGTACGAAGGAAGGGCATACCAGCGATGGTTGTTTCTATGTGGTGAATGATTCGTCCATACGGGGTTATTACAGTTCGTCCACTAGGTAGACCAGTTAAAAAGTTCCAGCTCCTGCTCAATTTTCTATGTTATTTTTTTGGAATCGGACCTGCAATTATTGTGTAAGCTTAAATAGTTTTAGAAACTTCCCCTATTCCTAGCTTCAATGAATTGGGTATCTTATCTAATCTAGCAGTGGTTCTCTAGATCTTCTAAAGCAGTGGTTCTCTTCTGTTTTTTTGTGATCCTCTTTATAGCTATTAGAATAAGGCACGCAAGACGACTGTTCTACATCCTGTGGACCCTAACAATATTATATGGACCCCAGATTCTGGAAGCTTCTTGGTGATCGGATCAAACTTTACTTGCAATGAAGCGTCCGCTCGTGTCTAAATGGGCGACAGAGAGTTATACCTAAATCTCGGATAAACAGGGATCGAAAGTGCAAACAAAATAAAATTCACAAGTAACAAGATAACAAATAACCACCGCTTTATTAAAATTTATAAGAATAACAGTAATAGATTGCAAAATATGATAACCGTAAAATAATATATGAACTACTAAAATATGTTAACTGCAGATGATATTTAACTGCAAATAATATGTTACCTGCAAATAATAGTTTACATGTATAATAGTTAACCTTCTAAATGGTTTATTTTACAATGTTTACGAGCTGCTGTTAACATTTCGGGATAGAAGAAGATAAAAACATATAGAAATAAAATAATACTTTATTGCTTTTCAAAATAGTCCTTTTTACACTCTATACATTTTTCATGCGAATAAACCAATCATCAACGCATTTTTTTCCACTCAGAAGATGGTACACTTGAAATCTCATTTTGAAACGCTTCTGCATTTTCTGGAGATGAAAATCGTTTGCCACGTAATCGATTTTTTATTTTTGGGAAAGTAAAGTAGTCGTTAGGACTTAAATCAGGACTATATGGAGGATGAGACAACAATTCTACCTTTGGACTGCTCAAATAGTTTACACATTTGTCGTGCAGTATGGGAACTGGCATTGTCATGGTGAAAATTATGAATCGAGTCCTATTTGTTTTTGGCTTCGCAATTCAGTGATAACTTGTGGCAAACAAATGGATGTATGTCATTCTGCATTAATAGTTCTTCGATTTTCAAGTGGAATAGTAGCGAAATGCTCAGTTTTTGAGACAAAACAAGCTACCATTTTCTTAGAAACACTGCGGCAGCGAGTGACTTTTGTGGGTTTGAATTCATTTTCAAACACCCAAACAGTTGACTACTGTTTCTTTTCTGGTTAATAAGCATAGATCCAACTTTCGTTACCACTAGTAATGTCGTAGATCAAATTTGATCTCCCTGAGTCGAATTGTTTAAGCATTTCTTTACACCAGTTCACTCGAACCTCTTCAATAAAATTATGGGGGATCCAACGGGAACATATTTTTTTAACACCTAAGTGAAATTTTACTAACACCTAAGTAAAATTTCATTAATTTGTTCATACCCAAGCCTAAGTGTGACTGAATTTCTCTATACGTAACATGACGCTCTGACATTACCATATTTCATACATCAATATTTTCAGCAGTTTTCCATGTCATTGGTCGACCTTCACGAAATTCATCACTAATATAACTGCGGCCAAATTTAAACTCTTGGTACCATCGAAAGCCAGTTGTCCTTGAAGGTGCCTCCTCACCAAAGGCAATTATCAAATCTTCGATGCACTCCTTTTCACTACTTTTTAAACGAAAATAAAATAAAATCATTGCTCGAAAATGTTCTTTATTTAAATAAATTTTTATTGAATTATAAATAACTTTGAAAATTTGCAGTAACGAAACGGTTTGAAATATTTACAATATGTCACTTTAGTTTGACAACTGACAGATCAAACTTCATGACGACATCCATTCTCTTCCTTTCTCAACCATCTTCCTCCTTTATCTCCAATTCTAACATTCCAGTCTCCCATAAGTACCATAACGTCCCATTCTTTTCCCTGCGTCCTCACCCTTTCACTCACCTCACTCATAAATTTCCTCCAATCTTTGTTGACATACACTTCCGTAAACGACATCCATTCTCCTCCGACCTTAATGACCCTGCCATACGCACCTTTCCTTTTGTAACTCTCCACCTGCATCTCCTCAATTCCGATCCTAACCCCAGTAATAATCACCCCACAGGTTGTCCCCTTTTATGCTCCTTGTTAGCCCCCTATATCCTCCGTATCATCGGCTAAGTACAGTGTTGTCAGTCCCGAAAATTTAACAGCATCCGTAACAGCATTCAATTCTCATTGGATCAAACACAACTACGTAACTTCGCAACAAATAAGAATGATTACAATTTTAAACATCGGAGCTAAGATACGGTAATTCCCGAAAACCAATAATCAATAACACCATCATCCCAACTTCAAAAGTTCCCAAAACAACTAAGTAAAAACTAATGCGAATTTGATAAAACTAATAATAACATATTCCTAAATCCAGAGACAATAGCGACCTTTCCCGGACAGTGCAGTCGATCTCCTGGAAGTTATTAAGCACCAAAATTCCTCCATTTCGGTTAATAATACGGAAAAATCAAATTACACCAGAAACGATCAAATTTTCAGGAAACCTATAAAATAGTATAGCGGGTAATCCTGTGAAGCTTGTTGTAGATCGGGAATACTGGAACACGGGATCACTGGAATAAGGAAAAAGAAATACGGGTTTCTAAACCGCTCATCCGATTTCAATCAAATTTTCAGGAAAACTTTAACATAGCATAGCGAGTGATCCTGTGAAGTTTGGTGTCGATCGGGAATACAGGAACATAAATTTTTGAAATTTTTACACAACGTTACATTCGAATACGCGCGTGTTTTTATATACTTAAAGCGGGCATACGGGAATATGTGAACACAAATTCTTTAGTATATATTTTATTGCAAAGAATTCTTGGACACGCACTTCATATAAAAAATACTGTTGTGGCGATAAGCTATAATTTCGTAGCTTACCAGGCGTTTCGAGTTGCGTCGCGGGCCACACCTTGTTGTTTCGTCATTCGTGTTAGGCGGAAGGAAGCGGGCAGTTCAAATCAGATTTGAGCTTCGATTAGTATTGAAAATAAATATACTTATTCGGATCAACAGGATAATACATAATATAAAATTTTCTGAAACTTAGAAATTTTAGAAATTTTATCTGAATATAATATTAATTTATTTATAACATTAAGTATTTAGTTTACGTAGGAGAAATTGTGCTGGCCTAGCGTCCATGGTTAACACGCCAATGGAGAAGATAAATAATTGAAGAAAATAATATCGCAAATAAAAGAAGCATTTATTAATTGCTGCTATAATATATGAAAATATTTGTCCGAAAATCATTAGAAAAGCTATTTCAACCGCTTTCAGTTTCAACGTGTTTATTTTCCGAGTGTATTATTGTATTATTTTTTCAGAATTCAAGAATGCATTCAGTCTTTTAATTAATTGAAAGAGACAATTATCGTCCATTTGAATGTTTGGAATTTCTTTAGCTAAAAACTCAATACAAGATTCAGTATCTGTCCAGAATCTGAGATTTACACTTTAGTTTTCGAGAAGGAGGACATTTTTCGAGGGAGGACCAAAAATTGACTAATATTCTGCCCTTGAAGTTTTACATTCAATCAGCTTGAAACAAGCTGGTTACAACAGTCATGTCCATTAGACACGTTATTTTGAATATAGTTATTGAAATAACTTTAGATTTTATAGTTTAGATATCACATTTTAAACATTTATGTAACAATTAATAAAACTAAAAGACAAATAAGTTTTAATTCATTTGATATATAAATTCAATAATTGTGATTAGTTTTATGAATAGAAATAACTGATAAGATAATTATTATAATAAATAATTTGAGCACCTAATATTAAAGGAAACAAAAACCAAACATGATCACGCATATCCCAGAGTGTACACAGACCGACTGATAAACAAATTTATTATAATAGCTAGCAATTGTTATTGTGGAAGAAGTGTGAGTTGTTTTACCATAATGAATATATTACATGCTGCTGGATTTCAATGTTATAAAAAGTAACTAACGAAATGCAAACAATTTCTTAGAACAACACAGATCACGATTAAATAAATATATATAAAATAAACATATTTTCAGAGTACATAGGTATTTACGTTGTTTCATGCTCTTGTCATTTTTATAAAGAAATTTATACATAAACACGAGACATGGATAAGTAATGATGTAAACATTGGTTAAGCAATTTGTTTATGCCGGTTGTATAAAAATTAGACATTAAAAATAATATGTAATTGGCTCGAAAATTCTATTATGATTTTCAATAATATTCTTACTGTGTTTCTAAGTATAATTCACGTGATAAGTATTTGTGGTGCAAATGAACTGATAAAATGTACCGGTCGAAATAAAACATGTATCCGAAAATGTTGTCCACACAATCAGTTTGCACTAAAAATAAGAAACTGTACTATAACAAGTGAAGAAACAATTGAACAATATCCGGAAGTGATAAACTGGTTTCAGGGACGTACAATCATATATGATAAAAACTGTGGTGAGGATAAGTTTCGATATTTTTTAAATCGTTCGGTAACTGGTGAATACTTCGATTATGACAAAATCGGACGATTGTATTGGAATGCGTCTAATAAGTTTTTTGATACTAATGATTTCTGTTTGGATTCATTTGATGGTTGGATTGGAGCTCTTATATGTGAAGAAAATTTCGATAATGAACCGAAGAGTATAACCATATATGGTAAGTGCAATTTGTTTACTTTTTGAATGGTATTGTATTAGCGAGAAGTGCATTAGCATATATTCATGGCCAATTAAAATACAAGATTGTTATCTTGCATTAGATAAAAATGGTTAGTTCAGCTAACATATTATTGCATCAAAGATATATATTGTGATTCAATACCATTTTAGTGATATTTACTCACTAAAAATAATAAACAACTAGTCATATCATTTTGTACGCAATAAAGATTATGTTGACACTCTATTACGGTCAGGAGTTTATGCTACTTCTTGCAAATGTGGCGCCACTTATATTGGCCAGACAGGTCGTTCCTTCACCTCTAGGATAAATGAACACTTAAAAAGTAGAGCTCTGATTAAAGAAAATTCTAATATAGCCATTCACATCAACAGTTCCTCTAATTCTGATCATGGTTTTGCCATGATCAACAGATATCGACAGAGATTATTCAGGCAATTAAAAACAAATATACCAATATAATTCATATGTTCTTCGTGTCTGCGATTGTCGGAGTGAGAGGAACTTGGTGCTAAAAAAATAATGAAGTGATCAGACGCAGTTTGGGTTAGGCACCAGAACTGTTATACATATTATTCAAGATGTCATTTTGGGTGGCATTTTCGGTCACAATACATTCGGTCGAACTAACTGGATAAACAAAACATTCACTCCCGTTACGTGGACAAACAAAACATGAATTTAAATTTATTTAATCTACATATTTTTTCCGCCATATTTAATATTTCTTTCATTGTATTTTTGAAATAATTCTTTTATGCATATACCTCATGTCTGATATAGTATGAATGATTGATTAATATTTCATTCTCAGAATGTCACTATTTAATTAAATTACATATCTTTTTCTTTCAGTTATATTAATATTTGTTTTCTTATATGTAATATTATTTTCAATACTGTTATATTATAAATTATCTACATTCCGATTTACAAATTACCTAAAGTCTGATTTACAATATGTCATTTATCAACATATTTTCTTCTTTCGGCTTTATTTTATATCGGTTTATTATTTTACAATTATATTCCAATTTTCTTTTTTATGATCACAATCATTTTGAATTTGTTTGTAATTAAATAATATGTCATTTATTTGATGTTAATATGTCGTGAATATTGTACTGTTGGCTTGTGAATTAAACTTAAATATTTATTGCTACTATGGCCTGTAGTAGTATATATATTGTTACTACTATGGCCTACTATGTTCAGCAAGCTCGTATGGAGTAACGCCTCTGTTAGAATATATTACACGCATTAGGAAAGAGGTGGAGCTTTAGCTTTGTCTCGTTATACCCTTTTCAATAGCTTCTATACCGTCTATTTACTTGTATGTTGGTTAATCAATTAATATGTTATTTACCCAATTATTTACAAACTGCTACATGTTGTTCATCCCAAAAATTAAAACTTGTTAAATTATTATCTACAACATTATTTTTGATGTTATTTAGACACATTTCATGTTTGCAATGTAGTTAATATATTTGATTTCGAGATGTTTTTATTTAGTTGCCAAAATAGATGCCTTTCGGCCAAAATAGATGCCTTTTTGCCTTTCGGCCCTTCTTTATATTTGATACTTTTTTTATTTATTAATATATTCAACGATTTTAAAGGTCTCGTAGAGACTATTTAAAGTTGTATTTTGTAACGATGCGCCCATAAGTAAAGAAATAATTTATTATGACCCTTGTACAAGACATTTCAAATCGCAACAAACTCGCGAACGGCAGCGACGTATCACTCATTTATCTCACCCCGACAATAGTATATAACAACACTATAATATTATAAGACAGGGCTAATATTTTCCTAAATATTCAGTCGATTAGATCGCATTTGTATTTAATAAATAACTAATAAATAAAATAAGAAATAATGATTAACGGGAATAGGAGGTTAGACAAAAGGGGAGCAGGGAATAGGGTGTGAGTAAGAAAAAAATTCTGGATAAATTTTATGCCAATTTAAGTTACAGATACTTTTTATTAGAATTTGACATGCTACAAATCAATATGAATAAGTCTGTATTCTAGTACTACTATTTGATAACATAACTTAAGATAAAATCTGTAGATAAATCCAAAATTAGTTTTAGTGCGAAAGAAAGTTTACCTTGTTGTCTTATGTACTGCATTATTTCATTTTCGCTACCCGAATTCCATTCCCTTACGTATTTTCTTTATTGAGAAATACTGTATTTACCCACGCCAGTATTCGCAGTTACTTCAACAAACTGGAGTGTATTGTTTTTTCGAGTAAATGTTGTCTTTGGTTTCAAACCTTTTAATATGTCAAGCATAGACACTTCAGCTGTAACTGTTTTTTCAAACAGCTTTAGTTGTTGTTTTTGATCTTTTGCCAGCGTCGGCCATATTAGTGTTCTTAGCATGGTGTTTACGCTGCCTCTCTTGCGGTGCTCGTTTAACGTTATTCGCACTACCTTTCATTGGACTTTTCCCAGTTTTTCAATATGACAAATCCTGGGGTCCCATATTTCATGCGCATATTCGATTTTTGGCTGAACAAGTGCTAGACATTCCCTTTCACTAATGTTTTTGTTACCATTTTTAAAAGCCCAACAAGAATAGGGTCTTGTAAGCTTTTTTGCTTATGGTATCTATATGGGTTGTCCAGTTTAAGTTTTTGGCGATTCTTACTCCAAGGAATTTTACATTTTGGTTGCCTGACATCGGGGTTATGCTTCCTTGGAGTTTATACTGATTATTTGCGCAGTTATCCTTTTTTGTCCAATTCTTAGCAGTTCGCATTTTTCAGTGTTAATAATCATGCTGTTCCTATTACGCCAATCGATAATTTTGTCAAGATCCTGTTAGATGGTTCTCGAGTTTTGGAATTGCTTATCTTTCTGTATATAAGGTAGTCATACGCGAAGAGTCAAGTCTCGCAATCAAAACATTCCTTTATATCTCCTATAAATTAAGGAATAGTACTGGCCCAATGGACGCTGCCTTGGGTGGACTCCAGATGTGACTGTTTGATCTGGGTGTCTTAATACCACTCTTAAGAACTGTTTAACTTAATCGTCTTCCAAAAAGCTAGTTGAGTTTTTGATAGGTTAATGTATATTATAATGAACTAAGATCAAGGTTAGCAAATATGTGCTTTTTAAATGCTAAACAAATCAGTGCTACCAACCATATTCTGATAAGTATGAAAACAGTCCTCGTAATTACAAACCTGTTGAGCACCTCTCGTATTATTAATATAATATTATAATAATAGTTCTAATTATAGTTAATATTTCCATAAACATGTTATCAATTCATTTACGTAAAATGTATTTGTCATTAGTACTAAGGCATATTATTATCATCCTACAGGTTTATAGTTAATGAAAACAATAGAATGAAACGGTAAAATTATTATGCCATTTGCGTAAATTTTATAAAAATTTCCGTGTTTTGCTAATAATGTAAAACACGGTTATTCTTATTAGTGACTAGATTAATTGTCAATTAAGTTTACAGGAACACGCAACAACATTAATTGTTACGACATTAAACGTATGGAATTTTTTTTATAAAAAATCCCATTCTGTTGCAGTACAAACATTGTCACTGCAATGTAAGCCCGTCCACCTATTATAATTTGTTTTAACAGGTGGAGCTATCCCGCCCGTTTCCTCTCCCACGCAACTCACTTATCTCATCTCAAACATATTCAGTATCAATGTCTATTCTCTATTATAGTATTGGCTGCTTCACTACAGCTGCTTGGCTGCTTTACAAATTATTGATATTGGTATAAAAGTAAAAAAAATTACTTGTACAATTTGGATCTGGAAAATTTATAAAAAATAAGAAATACAAGTACAGGAACAATAATACATATATACTAACTAAGAACTTCAGTAACACTTTAGAGTGCTTTTCTTTCGGCAAAGATATTGATTATTTATCTTTTGGAGAATCTGATAATCTATTGAGATGAATGACAAATCAACCGACCGTTCTTGAGGTATTGATGATCTTAAGTAGTTCTTGATCAGTTTAAGTAATGAAAAACTTTGTTCTCGTGGGGCAACAGTGACTGGGAGAGTGAAGGCAATTTTGATGACCACATACAAATTCGGAAAGTTGTCATTTAAACAAGAGGATGATAACTACTTTAATATTTCAATTGGTCCCCTTAGAGATCCTTCGGTAGGATAATTATAATGGCCGACAATTCTCGATAAATGTAAAAACAGTCTATATCGCTATGACTTCCGTCTGTTAGGGCAATTTGTAAACCGACACACTTTTTCAAAAGTGCTTCTTTTTCCTCACTTTCAATGTTCTGCATGAAACCAAAAATGTCGTGGTGTTGATGAAGTTGACCAAATCTTTCCCTCAAAGATGAAATCATATGATAAAGTATGTAGAAGTAGAAGTTTCTCTTAAATGCTTCCAATGGATCAAGATGAGGTTTCCTTGTAGTCAAACCGTCTTGTAGTCAAACCGTCTTTTTATTTTTATAGATCGTAGTTTTAATTTTCTTTCAAAGGAAAGATCGATATGTAGAGTCTCAACAATTTCCCTGGCTCATATTATAAACTATGTGCGTACTTCCAGCGACGTAAACAATCGTACGCTCTCTCTTTATTATTCAAACGATCACATA
>WYDF02099287.1:0-10674 GCA_009867245.2 Adranes taylori | reverse complement strand
ACCGTCGGAATCACCTTATTCACTTATTGTGTCTCGTTTCGGCTTGTCCAAGTCATTTTCAAGCACTGACTGACTGCATTGTAATTTGTTGGTTATCTTGTCATTATTCTTCATTCGAGAATTTAAAATTTGTAAGAAATGTAAAACTCGAAAACTGTAAATCGTACACTTTTCGCTCACTAAAGTTTGCAGAGGTCAGAAACTAGACTTTTTAACTATGTATATCATCTTTGATTACTCTATAACTTCCCAAATTGTTGATTAAATTAGAAAATATTATTTGAGCCTATTTTGCTGGATTTGACGTCTGGCACTGTACATTCGCTTGTGCATTTCCTCCCTTATTGATTCAATATATTTTGGTTTGAAAGAACAGAGATTAATTTATTGGCTTCGATAAAAAAGAAGCCTTCGAAATCTTTCTGTTATATTGAATATTTGACTTTTGGGAAATCGTTAGGATTAAATTATTGTTCTAAAATTTATCAGGTTTGATATTTTTGTATCAATACCAAAATCATATTTTTGGATTTTAAAAAATAAAAAAAAATCTCGTTTTCAACAAAATCAAAACATTTTTGTTTAGATTTCACTGACCTAATGATTCAGAAAAAAACTGTCGTATCTTAATAGGTATGAATAGCCATAATTATCCATTTCATTAATTAAGCTCATTCTCAGGAAGGAATATTATTCCATATAGCATCTGCAATCAATTGTGTAAGTTGCGTGAAAACAATTTAGATTTTTTTTTAACCAATTTCAGGGAACATTTTTTCAAAAATTTTTATGAAATTTAATTAGGTAGCAGAGTGATATAATGTGAGATAAACGAATGGAATGACGAAAGGGTTTATTGGGTACAATGTTTAGGAATATGGAATTGACTAAAAATTAACTATTACACAACATTATACAACCAGAGTACAGTATTTATACAGCAGGTCCATATCCAATAAGCCGGATATATTTGGGTAATGGATTCCTTTACCTTGCTGTGGCGTACGACAGAAAAGAGAATCTTTGCCACTGGTTACGTTACTTACTGGGAATATAGTGGAACTGCAGATACTTTTCAACCGTCCTAATATCGAAAAAGCCAACAATTGTTCGAACAATGAACTTCCAAGATATTATATGTTCTTAGTCATATAAGAATGAATACACGTCAAAGTTTGAATGGGATTGTCTTCCTTAAAATTGATAACAATGCATTCGCGCATCCTTATAGGTTCTAGTTGTTTTTATATCTTTATGTCTGATGGACTATATTAATTTTCTATAACATACATAATCATGCTTAAAACTCCAGATATTTATTTTCTCTAGTCAGGCTGATTTTTCAAATCCGGCCCATTGTAATATTAAGCTGTTATAGATGTGGTGAATAAGATATCGCAATAAAACATTTATTTCGAGACGACAAGCGCTAATTCTTTTCTTTGTTTATGTGCCTGTCTAAACTTCGATTTTATTGTCTTAGTATTTATAATAAATTAATGGCTCTATTCGCGCTCGTTTAACTCGAATTACTATGCCAACTTGTTAAGTTGTCTTCTCTTGATTTAAAACAAAATCAAAGATAAAATTCTAGCGAACTGGTTATGAAAATGATATTTGATATTTAATAAAAGCAATCTTCTGAAACAATTGATGAAGGAATTGTCAAGCCCGTATGTGAATTGAGGATACTACGTTATCGGACTAAATGGAGAGAAGGTGTGGCGGCCCGTGGAGACGTTACATTCATGGAGTGAAAGGAGCCGATCTGGTTGTTTGATTTCGAGTGCTGTCTGTTTGGCGATGTCGACCTGTTGAGACGTTTAATTCATGGTGTGACTGATTCGTAATGAGGCTGACTCGTCAGTGTGGTCGACTCGTTGGTGGGGTTGGCTCGGTGTGCTTGACGATTGGCTTATTGATGAGGTGGTCTCACCGGTGAGGTTGACTTGTGCGCTTGACGGTTGGTTCATTGATCGTGGATTATCCCCGTGGCTTCTCCCCTTAATCTTCGCCTTCTCCAGGATGTTTGAAGACATGGTTAGAGGGTATGGTGGGAATTAGAAACTATGTGAATACGAGAGAAGGACATGAAAAATGAATGTTAAGAATTCTAAAGATTCAGGCGAAAGTCTACATGATGTAGATGGACTATAACTGATTTGTAGTCATACAAAATTCTCCTACTGCTTTGTTGAATTTAATTAATTTTTTTTAAATAATAAACTAAATAGTGATTCGTTGGCGATGCTTACCAGAACAAACCGTTCTTAATAGTGCGAAAGGGACTCACTCTTAACAGTTGGGTTTGAAAGTCAAAGAGAATCATTCTGATTGAAATGTGCGAAATTGAAATAAGCTCTTTCGGCCAGACAGGGGCATTGAACGCAGTCAACGAGATCATCAGAACCATTTAATAGGATAAGCGCCAGGAAGTTATTAAGATGTCTTGTCAAGATGAGAGTAATGCACGCAAAGTTAATTACGCCAATTGAGAATGTGCGTTGGAAATACGATAGCATCGAACTCTCGGCCAGAGGACGAGCAGCTAAACCCATTTAGAAGTGTTTGTTGGAAATATCGTAAAACGTGCAGCCACACTAAGTCAACGAACGCAGAGTTTATTGAACCAATCAAAAAATGCCCGCCAAAGCCAAGAAGTCATAGAAGAGATAATGATGAAAACATAAAAAAGATCTCTCTCCTCAAGCATGTACAATTTTTTGCTTCTCGTTCAGTGTTCGAATAAGCAAAAACTCGAATGCACACGGCCTAAATGCACACACGTGTAAGAAAACTATAAATTGCTTTTAATCTCCTATGACACTAATGTCTTTCGTTCTTGAGCAAAACAACAAAAAACACAATATCAGAAGTTTGTCTCTCTCTTTCTCTGTTATATATGGCCGTCTATTCAATTTGCTGCCTCGTTCGTTGTTCGTGGCTGTACATCATATAACTTTTCTTCATTCTGATTTTTATTAATTAAGAATTCGTGATTTACTTATTTAATGGTTTTCTAGTGTACTAATTAGCTAATGATTGTTTATTAATTCTTTAATTTCATTTATCGTCTCTGTTGGAGGCTACATACAATATGTCCATAATATGGCTTAAACGAAAATCATGTTGAAATTATGGTGACGATAAACATATTAATCAGAGATCCCTCCTCGGTATAGGGAAGAGTAGCTTCAAAGCTTTTGCAAATACAAGTTTTTCGTAATATTTTGGTGTTGGCCGGGAGCAGAAGTTACATCTTAAATAAAACAAGGATAGGTTTCAAGGTGCACACCAGGTTTTCAAGAGTTGGTCCGGAAACTCACGGAGTTCGAAACACTGACAGGTAACCAAGCATACGTCAAATTATTGTTCCGCCAAATATGCTAGAGTACTTTATGAGACATGTAGCCCAAAAAGCAGACATATTTGTAAGAACTGTGTAAACAGTAATAATTTATATAATCATCTATAAGAGCGTTTCCCAAACGCTGGAAAAAAATATTGTAATGGCGGAATATTAAATCCTAAACATAGTAAAAGGCAACTATCTTTAATGTAAAGAGACTAGACGTTACGCCGTTGGCGATGCGAGTACATTCTTGTATGATCCAGCAACTTTTATAGGTGAATCGATCGAACCGGGACTTTACCGGAATACGCTTGAAGGAAAGAGAATAAGTCTTCTGATATAGAACACCGCAGTCATCAATAAACGCACATAAGGAATGGTAGAGTCGAGTTGAATCGTATGATTCCTGGCGTAAGTAAATTACAACAAAGTCACATTTTGCAAGATCATACGTATGCTCGTCAAACGTGTAAGTAATCATTCCATAAATTAGGATGGATCGTTGGTTAAAAACTGGTAATTTTGGCAAGTCTAACAAAATGATTGACGAGCAATTAATTCGAATTCGACTGACAGGCTTTTAGACTAAAAGCAATAATAAAAGTCAACAGAGTCAGCAAAAAGGAAATAAACAAAAATATCACAGTGATAATTTACAATGGGTTTTTATTTCACCTGGGAGGAGTTAGCATCTAAACCGCTATGTGTAATTTGTAATGAAGTTTTAGCCAATAGTAGTTTAAAACATCATTTCTTTGTAGACATCTTAAAACCAGACATCCAGCCCACAAGAATTAACTTGTTGAATATATTAAGAGAACATAGACGGCGTTCTTCAACGAAGTTTCAAACGAAGATAGTAAAATGGCCCTCGAGGTATTATTTGGAGTTAGTTACAAAATTGCGAGATCGGTACAAGCTTATACAGTGACCGAAAATTTTATTGGACTAGGTGCTAAAGATATCACGAAGAGACACTTGTTTTAATTTAGTAACGTTGCGATTTGGATAGCCATCCATTGTCGGACGATGGATGGATATCCGAATTGTTCAAGTCATGAACAGGAAAAAATATCATATATCTTTGAAATTATAAAAATTAAATAATAACTTTGCTTTAGTGAAATACAGCAATAAGCTACAAAACAGAGGTACCGTGAGGATGATACCATCTTATTACATGGTACTTTCACGTAACTTTGTATTAAACATTTTGATATTGTAGATATGAAAATATTATTCAGCGAAATATTTGGATAATCCGGACCACGGACTCGATGCTCCCTGATATCTCTCAAATATCTCATGATATCTCTTCCAGGCACAAGGGAAAGCCGTTAGGATTTACAAGTTGTTAAAGTTAAAGTTAGTTATCTGTATGTAAACCATAATAATAAAGTAGTCCTATAATTGATACAACAGAATTGAGCACTGATTAGTAAAAAGAAATCTAAGTTTATTTTAGATTTTAAGATTTCATCTCCATTAAATATTCATCAAATTCTAATGGATTAAAGATATTTAATATTAGTTGAGCAAAATTGCAAAACTAAACAAATTAATAAACATGCATTTGCGTTTAATATCAAAAACATAAGATGTGTAAATGTACTATGTAGGTACAACAAAACTTATAAGGTCATGTTGATACATATTTTGCATGTATACTAAATTTACATACACATTATAACGTGCGAATAGAAATAGCATCTACATTGTGATCAATTTATTGTGACATTAAATCACGTTCATATTGTTTAATATTTGTAACTATATATTCTGATGGTTAGTAGCAGAAATCGAGTTTATCAGTTAATTGTTATTTGTTATTAAATTATCGTTAATTATTTAATAAAGAGATTTAATAGTTAGTTCATATCTTATCCATATCTTGGATTATTTTTTTGTGTTTTATTTGTTTTCTAGAATTGTTGTCATTTATTTTGTATTTTAATTTGTAAAGGAATTGTAATGGGTTAATGTATTTAGGTTATAGTAATGTTAAAAATTCTAGTTGTATCGTATTTATTTGTATGTGAATTTAATTATGTCACTAGTTAGTTCTCGATAGGTGTGTTTCACTCAGCTCACGTCAATCTAACGGTAGGCTCCGCAGTAACTTGACTACCATCTTCTTACGAGCCAAAAGTGTAATTTACGACTACCCTTTTGTACACGAATCGTCTCTAGTGAACAAAATATATAAATTTTTTTTACCATAAAATGACATACGTAATAACTTTTTCCATACCCAAGAAGTATAATAGGTTACGAGCAAACCGATATGTTACTTTCTAGTATTCTATAATGGGAATTTACTTTTAATAATTAATTATCTTATAAATAAATTTAATCATAAAAATAAAATTGAATTTTATTGACTCACTTTTAAATTAACTATAAAATAGTCACAAAATAGCAATAACTTTTGCGCAATAATAGCAATAACTTATGCGAATTTTACATTTCCTCATCTCGGTCCAAATTATCCCTAGTAGCCTAATTTCTTGATTTTAAAATTTCTGCATTGTTTGTTTTGCGGTCTATAACATTTTGATCTATGAGAAAATGTAAAATATTCTCATCGACCGAACTATTAGAGCATAAAAATATAATTAGATGACAATTTGATATAAAATTCGAGGTCTTTTTCATTCACTTGAGAAAAAAATATAAAGGATCTAATCTTATGCAATCAAGTAAAAAAGAGAATGTTACAACATAATTTATAGGGTTATATTAAAATTTTTAGAGTTAAGTCGTTAAAGCGGCGAGTTAATTAGAATTTTTTACATTGAACAATCTCATCTCTTTGTATAATTAAGAAAATATTATAAAAGAACGACGAGTTAATAAAACACACACACAATTAAAAAAGCTTTACATTCAATGCGCGCAGTGACGTATATGGCCAATTAAAATGAATTCTTTATTATTATATTTTGATATTTCAATTGTTCCATTAATTTCTAATCAATTAATTTTTAATTAACAAACATCATATAAAGTTAATGTATTAGATTTATTTTCACCTTACATTTCTTATACCAGTGGATTTATTGTGGCACAGTACCGGATAGATAACTATCCTTTTTTTTTCAGTCGGATTTGCGAATTTTATATATTATAGAAAAAATTAGTATGTACATATTAGCTTCACTTTATTAAAATAAACACTAATTTTTGATACCGTCATGCTGCCGATCAAATATGAAGTAATGCTTTCTTTTGGTCTCCTTATTAATAAGATGTCTAATTTTTTTAATTAAAAAAAATATGTTTTTGGTGAATTGGTTTTAGGGGACTTTTGTTGGGGTAGCTTAGGGGTTGAATTGTTTTTATTTTATTCTAATTTGTGACATAAAATGGTAGTAAACAGTTTGTTATTTTGTTGTTAGTAAGTAGGAGTTTTAAAGAATGTATTGATTCCAATAAAGATTTAATAATAATATTTATAGACTGTTTATCAAACAGTCTAAAAATATTGTTGTTTGTGGAAAGAGCTGCTAATCATATGCAATTTTATAAATTTGGATTACATTCTGATCCATTGATTGTTTTATTGTTGTACAATTAGACGGTAGAAACATAAGTTAAGATTGCATTGTGGTTTAATGCATATTTGGTTGGATCTGATGGTGCCGTTATCTACTAGAAGAAGACCTATTTAATAAAATAATTTTGAAACCACGCAGTCAAAATTGTTTGAATTCTCAATTCTTTCTTGCTTGCCCTATATTCGACTGCAGCAATTATCTTTCTAAATTTGAGAGATTTGCCCATAACAAAAGTTAAAGCGTTGCGGTTCCTGTCTCGTTGAAACAATGTTAACCTGTCTTTTGAAACAAGGTTAACCAGCCAATTTTTTGCCGCGTACAGATATTTCTTTCTTATGAACACAAGTGGTTATTAGTACTGCATTGCAAACTGGAGCCTGGAGCTTTTTTAGCGGCGTAATATTGTCGCATTAATTTTTGGATGTTCCTTTTATGAACAAACGTGACTGGCAAGTGAGAATCTTTTTAATGAGGTACCTAACTATTCCTTCCTGCCCTACAGGATCCATTAGTGCATTATCTACAAAATGCGATTGACTTTAATTCCCACTTTTATTTACTTACGATGAAGTGAAGTGATAATCCCCAGTTTCCTAACACTATTTAGAATACAACAGTAGCCAATGGCAAAGTTACGAGTATTTAATTCTACTAGATCATACATGAATTCAACTAAACTCTGCTCAACCCTATCTACGACAAATCGTCTCTCTTAGTCAAGGCGTTTGGAATAAAACAAATTTATAATCTTAACAAAATGTGTTGAGTAAGATATAGAAAATGTGTACATTCAAACAAAATTATTAACACCTCATCAATAACATAAAATAATATTTGTATTCAATTATTACGTGCAAATAGATTAATAACCATGGAGTCAAGTTTCTTCAAATAATTTCCGAAATTATTTACAAAATTATTCTACTCACAGTTTTTGTCATTCCTACCATCACAAACTTAATTTAGATCACGCATTGTTACTTTATTAATTCACTTCAATATAGTATAATTTATCTCAATAAATAAACTTGTTGGCTAATCAATTTAATTGATTTTATTAATTGATTTTAAATGCTAGAATAGAAGCATCACATTAATTGGGCAATATTTACATTTTTAAATACGTATACATTGATTTCGTTTCTTCGGTAGGTTTTGCGAGGATTATTTATTGTGCGTATTTTCGTTAATAAACTTTGTGTAATATATTTTTTGCTTTCTGTACAACAGTGTAGTCCAACTCGCGGCATGTGGGCCGTATGCCGGTCCCTTATTCATTTTGTTGGTATCTTTGTTCTTCTGACTAGATAAAAAATATAAACTATAAACTAAAAGGAAAAAAATATAAACTTAAAGAGAAAAAATATAATTAACCATTTGGAAAAATTCGTATACTATTCTTACTGCATTAAGCTTAAATAACCACTGACATTGACAACGCTGCTCATCAGATAGCAGTTTCTTACATTCCCACTGATGGCAGAACCTTACAATCTTCACTTCTCTCGATTATAAGCTTCATTCTTCGACCGTTATAATTCGTGGTATGCATGCTTCTAGAAATCGTATTGAAAGTGCGTCACTGGCATCGAACCTGAGACTTTGCCTTACTGAACTTACAGTGGACATAAGAAAACCAGTGTCGCATTGATTTCTCACTGTAAAATAAAGTGATATATTAAACTAGTGAGTTATACGTAATTCGTTTTCTTTCTTTAATGTCTCTGGCCCTCGCTTTCCTTCCTATACTAAAGTTTGATTGCCCCTCCGGTAAGTAAAGGTTGGTCCACACTGCTTTATAAGATCCGCTTTAGCTTTCGTTAGCAAGCCACAGTAAAGATTTGTCTTGCTATTTGTCTTCTTAAAGCTTAGGATTATGTTTTTAATACGAAAATCATAACCAATCGACAGGATCCTCCACAGTGTACACGTGTGCGATGCGTATATGTATTTCGGTTGTTTAATACACCACCAGACAGTTTCATTTGTTAAGTTGCATCGAAATTCAGAAACTTGTAATTTTTATTCACAGTTTGCGTCTAATCGCTTTTGGGTTTTTTACGAACGATACTATGAATTTTAGAACTGAGGTTGAACAAACACAAGACTATTGGTAACTTCATTTAGAAGGTGATACATACCCGCATCTATATACTTCAACTTCCGGTCGATCAATATAATATCAATAGCGGAGACACCCGGAATAACAATTCGTAACTATTAATTCGTCTGTCATTGGCAACGAACGCACGACAGCAAACCATATAAATAGCAGCGATTGTGCTGATACCTTCTTGTTCATTTTAGTAATAAAGCAATTAGCGTAAGAACATGTAGCATAGAGTTACGTATAGAACGCGGCAGCCATCTTAATCTTGCATGATGTTGCAATATAGTTAATTTAAATGTTATAAATAATAATTAAAGTATAAACAATTAATGTAAATGTTGCATAATGAGTTTTATAAGTATTGTGTAATAAAGAAGAAAGAATTTTACAAGTAAAACGAGTCGCTTAGACTTGGCAATCGTAAATGTATTAATCATATGAAATTTTAATTATTAATATAACTAAATAAATTGCTTTATCTTGGCAAATTATGAAACGCACTTAAGTGTCATTTATATAATATTGTAAGTACGAAAATAAAACAAGTAAAACATAACCAAAATCTTTAATTAGTAAAATAAGTTTAAAAATAAATTATAAAATTTTTTAAAAAGAAGGTCCATTGGCGTGAGATCTTAATTAGGTACTTTGTAAACTACCGACATTTACAAGAAACGTAGCTTAATAGATAATTACTTTTTTATTTCCGGTTATTAAAAGAAGGGTCACGTGGCGAATTTGAGATAATCTTCAATTTTATCTGCCTGACAGCTAGATACATTTTTTATTGCAATATATTGTTGGAATCATTATGTGACAAACTTGGAAAACCCTTCAATTTTAGCTGACAGTTTTCCTTATCCAGGTAATAAAATTGTGAAGAATTTCATACCATCGACTATTATAATATTCAATTGTATTTGTCATTTATAAACATATAAATCAACAGAAGATAATTTATAGGATGAAAATTATAGATTAATTAACAATTTGCACAATGCCCACGAACGTCACTGGTCTTTATTAATTACAAACGTTCTTTTTAGCCATTTTGGTTTGCTCGAAGTGGATCTATCTGTGTTGAGAACGAAGATTCGTTTCTTTGTAAATGTTCTAAGAATATGAGAGGTACGTAGGCATTGGATTCTCTTTTTGTACGTAATTATCTGAATTTTTATTACGATATCGAAGATTAACGATTGTCGGTTGTTTATAAACAAGCATGAAATATTTACTGCCGTAATTGTTTTGATTGGTATTAATCGGATGTCTTACGAGCGCGCTCGTTTTGATTTCCATTTTCGTGACGAGAAAAAGAGATCAATTTGAATTAAGTAAACAATTATAGGTTATTTGGTTTATATACCATGTGTATTTTAATACTTATATGTAATAATTGATTGCAACAGTTTTGAAATCAGTTATAAATAAAGTTCGATTTCTAAAAACAAAGTAAAGAAACAACAAATCGCAAGAAATTAGGAGATCTTGAAACAAAGCTTTCTTTTGAATGGTACATAAAAAGAATAAATTTCTTTTATTTTTAACAATTTTATTTTATTATGTATACAATAGATAATACTGGGAGTGCATTGGCCAAATGTGATTTCTAATGAAGAATTATGGAAAAGGACACACCAAGGAAGGACTGACAT
>WYDF02099276.1:0-10674 GCA_009867245.2 Adranes taylori | reverse complement strand
TATATATAAATTTCAGTTTCGGGAGTTCCATATGCAACCAAAATAGATACGCTAAAACAAGTTAAAATCGATTCTTATCAGACACGAATAATTAAGGGTAAAGATGCAGAATCTGGAGAATTTCCTCACCAAATATCACTTCAATCAACGGCATCATTTTCAACGACTTACAAACATATTTGTGGTGGTACAATTCTAAACGAAAAATTTATCATCACAACAGCAAGTTGTGTCAAAGGTCTTTCTCCTGAGAATATCCAAATTAAAGCTGGATTGTATATGTTTGATCAAACAGAAAATGTACAAGAACGTGAGGTGTCAAAAATCACTCCACATCCAAATCACAACAGGTAATTTTATTCTATTTTACTTTTACGTTCTGGTACTTTCAATTTAACACAGTTATTTAATTATATGCTTTTCTCTATGACACTTTCAAAAAAATTATTTATAGCTCTCTCGTTTATGATGAGCTCATTGTTTTATAATTTAATAAAATATTTGATTTATTATTAAGTAATTGGAATTTAGTTCTAAAAAATACATTTAGGTACATACGCAAGCGTTCACAACTAGAGTCCGTTCATAAAGCAGAGGAATAGATTAATTAGATGTTCTAACTTCTCGCTGACGTCAGCATAAACTTAAGTGATTCAGTGTGTAGTTTTTATACCTATGTAGTAAAGTGTATAAAAATCACATCACTGAAACACTGAGTCAGTCACGTTCTTGTTCTCAAATCAGCGGTAAGATTGAAATAGGGTATAATACAAAAGAAAAGGTAGTTAGGACTACCCATTCCATTTAAGAACTAAAAGGAAAGCTAAAATATTAACGAACTAGATATAAAACAATAATTGATATAATTGTTCTTCGGAAAGTTCGGATGCATTGACGATGGTACTGATCGGATTAGATTCGCGTTGCATGGGTTCACTGTTTATGATGATGAAGGAATCGTCTTGCCAGTGCGTGGAATCGGAGATGTGAAAAACGTCGTCGAGTTGGTGAGAAAGGAGTGTGTAGATCTTTAGTCTCTGTCGCCAAAATAGTAACGGAAGAGGTGGAAATGAAGATCTTCACCTGCTGCAGTGGTTGACGCCAATGGGACGTCGCCTGGAGCTGTCGGTGGAACTGGCAAACCGGGTGGTGTTAATTGATTTTCTAGGTGATCTAAATAGCGCGGCCTCCTCCTCTGTCCCGCATCGATGACCCGGTTGATAAGAGAAAAAATGCAAATGTGAGACAAAAGGGTCAAGAAAAAGGAAAGACAAAAATGAGGGAATCAAAAGATTCGACTAACAATGGGGCGTATAATTCTAAATCTTTATTAGTGATTCTATTTAATCGTTGATAATAAAAATGATTAAATTATTAATAGACGATGGCACCTACTTAGAGCACATCGTTCTTAGGGCCGCGATATGCGCATGCTGACCAAAAGAAAGGTTTGTACTTTTTCATTTTAATTAGGTCATCGCAAAACGCGAAATGCTGACAGAAGAGACTAGATTCAAAGTAAATAAGAATGTTCGGTAAGGCAATAAAAACTGTCGGCCGGAAAATTGCTATATATACTGTAGACTCGCGATTATCCGATGTAATTGGGACCTAGACCACCTCGGATTCGGAAAAACTCGGATAATGTGAAGGTTAACGAAAAACTGGTGAAAATGTACAAAATTTGTTCATTGTATGAAAAACATAAAATAAGCATAATTAGAGACCTGTAAGCAAGTAGATACATGAACTTATTTCTTAAAAAGCTTTTTTACATTCAAAATCTGGAGAAGCCTTCATCGGTAATTTCTCTTCATCGCTTCTAGAACCCCTTGGTTTAGAAGTTGTATAAGCAATGTCACATTATGGGGTAGGAATATATCTTTAATATTACCACTGCACAGTTCTTTGGCGTCTAAGTGAGATTGTGCATTGTCCAATAATAAAATAGCTTCCCTGACTAGCTTATTTTTGCTTCAAAAATGCTTTAGTGATAGGACCAATTCCTTTGAAAAACCAATCACTAAAGGTCGCGGTATGCAGTTCCATGCATACACTTCTTTGCTTACAATAAGTTGTAGGCAGCCAGAATTGTGGCTCACTCTTTACTTTTTTTTTATCCAGGAACAGTTTTTTTCAAATTCTGCTGCTAAGGTTATTAAAGGTTGCATTCGAAAGTTAAAACCAGTTTCGTCTGACTTCAAAATTTGATTTGAGGTCAATCTCCTTCCTTGAAAACGATTTCTACCATTTTAGAATAAATTTTCGAAACGTCACATGACTCAGCTGACAATTTTTCCACACTAATGCTCAGCTGCCTTATACTATATTTCTTTTTCCACCTGTACCGCCATCTATCGCTTGCAGTGAATGTTTCCGCGCCATCCTTAAAGTTCTTGTGTAACTTAGACGCCTTATCTTGAAGCATTGACCTTAGCTTGAAGCATTTGAAGCAGTGGACTGCCCTTTCCTCGAAGCTATGAAAACCACAGAAGGAGAATTTCAGACGTCTGCTCGTAGTCGGCCTTGTTCAAAGTCTTTCGACTCAGACCACTGCATCAACTCACACTTTTGTTTCGAAAGTTTTCATTTCTTTCTGGTTATGTCTCCAATCCGCAACTCCCAAATCAGTAACCGCCTTTATAATAGACTCGCCATTGCCAAACCATTTTATTTGCAAGTTTCAAGAGAAAATCCAACTCTCTTCTGTTTCCATCTCATATCGATTGAGTTATAGCTCATATTTATTTAGTTAGTTTGTATTGAATTAAGATAATGTCTCGCACTGATAGCCTTTCGTGGAATTAATTATCGATTGATTATTTAATTATTTTATTCATTTTTTCTTTTCCGTTTGGGGCTGTTCAGCCGATAACAAGACAAAACATTTAATTAATCTGTTATTCTACAGTGTGAACGGACTAACGTTTGAAGCAACTTTTCAAATTCTACGAAGTAAGTAGTCTCAACAATAATTCGTCTCCTATTCCTTAACAACAGCCTCCTATTTGAAGAACTCTTCTAGTTTCCAGTAGTCATTTCCTAAGATCGGACGAGGTAGTTTATCGGAAGAGGTAGTTTATAGAGGTAGTGAATTGAACAAGACAAATACAAAACACGTCGAATTGCAGTAAAACCGTTTCTTCTTGGAAACATTTTTATTGGAAGTAGGCTTAATTTCCGTAATTGGAAGGTTACATTCCAATTTTTACCGATTTATGGTAAAATTAAGAGGAGACTCCAAAGTTTTAAATATGTCATAATTATCTTCAAATGTAACATACACTTTTGCCATAATAGGCCAACACAAACTGAACAAAAATAATTTTTTAACGGCCATTTAATACATTACATAAATTTTATTTTTCTATTTTAGTGATCCTGGGCCCAATGATATAGCTCTCCTAGAACTAAAGACACCGTTGACATTCAATAAAAACAGTTCAATGGTAAAAGCCATTGAACTGCCCGATAAAGCTGATAAGACTCCAACTGGAGATGTCATTTTAACGGGATGGGGATCTACATCAACTGAAGATGCTGACCCGTCGAACATATTGCAAAAAGTAGTAATTCCAATACTGGATATCACAGGTATTTTGTTTGATTTATGAAAGTAATATATTAAAAAATATTTTACACAAAATACACTTATTCATCACTACATTGAATTTATAATGACGTGATGACCCAAATTTTGTACCTCAAATTATTTATTCGGGAGTTTGCCTGAGTGTCCTATAAATGAAACGAACTCGGTTGAGAAAATTAGTAAATCAAGATGTGTATTTATGACAATAGCGCTAAGCACTACTAAAGCAAATTTTTAAAGTTTACGTAAGATTTTTTTAAGTACCACAATTCCTAACTACTCATTAAAAAATTATACATTGATCTACAACTTTTTAATTTTAGAATGTAAAACGGCTTTGGAAGAAAGTGAAGATGATTCAAGCAAATTACTTGACGAAGATACAAATATTTGCACAAAAAAGTCAGATGACGGCAATTCGGCATGTGATGGTTATAATGGTGGGCCACTAATAAAAAATAGTGATACAAAACTCGTTTTAGTTGGAATTATGTCATGGTTCTTATCTCCTTGCGACAAAGGGCCCACAGTATATACAAAAGTCAGTAGCTTTTTGGATTTTATTACTGACATCGTAGACCTAAAACCGGATGCTACTACACAAACTAATCCTACTGATGCTACTGATCCTACAAATAAGCCTACGAATCCTACTAATAAGCCTACAGATCCTACTAATAAGCCTACGGACCCTACTAATAAGCCTACCGATCCTACTAATAAGCCTACGGATCCTACGAATAAGCCAACGGATCCTACTAACCCCACAAATCCTACTGGGCTTACGGATCCTAGTGGAACAACTGATTCTACTAAGCCTAACGAGTCTGGAACTACTCCTTCAGGTGACACGAGAGCCATTTTCGTCTCTTTGCCAGCAATGCTAATTGGTGTCTTAGTGGTGATATTGTTCAGTCATACATTATAATAATTAAGGGTGAAGTTGTTTAAATACAATGTGTCTAGTATTAAAAGAAAATACCAACAGTATTTAGTGTTTTCTTTCTAATATAGCAAGCCATATTGGTATATCGCTTTGTATTAGCCATATTATATACCGTTGATATTGTAAGTATATTTCTTTTGCGGTATAACATATCCATTAATAATTTTGTTTTTAGTTTTTTTCACACTGCCTTTTAAAGATTAATTTTCATTACGCACTTCATGTGTTTTATTTATTTTTTTAGTTTGTATGTAGTTTTTAACATTCAAACTTACATTATATCTTGTCTGTTACATTTTATCTACATTAAATTATATCAGATATAATGGCATTTTTCTTTTACTGTTTTCCTTAAGTTTTCTTTATAACTGTTTCATTCTTAGTCCCTAGTATTGTACATCGTCCGTTTTGCTCACCTAGTTTCACAGCATGCAGTTAATCAGTTCGCATCACAGATGAATCGCATATTAAATATACAATAAGTTGATTATCACAGTCATATTAGACTTTACCATTTGATTTCCTATTAAAAACATATTCCTTGTTGCTCTTAGGATTGCTTAGTTATATTTCCCCATTAATATTTGTTTTTCACCATAAATTCCTTTGTGAATGTTGTAAAAACAATGTCTCCTATATACAGGTCTATTCCTTGGAGAATTTTATTATCTTGATCCATATCACAACGGTTCTGCTCAAAGTGTCTGCGTCCGCCATTGATCGAATCACTAAGCCGTTAGAAATGTAAGATAATATTGATTTATTTCACATGCTATGAGCAAATAATTGATGTCGTCTATTTCTACACATTGGCATTTCAAGGACACCAATTCGGGCGCTTTGATACCACAATTTTCTGCTATTAATTGAGTAATATTCGCTTTCCAGCTAAACTTTATTTTGCTATTAGCATACATGTTACAGAATTTGATCTTATTAAAGCAGGATCGAGATTATGCTTTTGACCACTTTACTACTTTTCTTATTCTGATAGTTTGTGACAAAAAACTATTCCGCATGGGTTCTCAGATTGGGTAAGAAAATCGCAAATTTCTCTTATTATTATTATAATAAGTACACAAAAATATATATGGGTAAATTCATAAATAGATATACGCAATATCGAGGTAATAAAATAGGATTTATTGTTCTTAACATTTACGACTTCATATGTGTGACTTGTTTCGAGATTTTAAATTCACTGAGAATGTGTCTCTTCTATTTATAATTCAATTATAATTCAAGAGTTGTTAGGATGATTCCATTATCATCTTCCATTATTAAAATATCAAGTAAATCTAACAATTCTGTTAATATTTTGTTCTTCTGATTCGATGTTTTTAACTTCTTTGTTTCTCTAGCACGTCGGTAGAGTTAAATGATTGAATGATGAATAGTTAGCAAAGATATTGTAGGTTGTTCCAGTTGGTTAGCTTGACGACGATATAGAACACGTAGTTGATGGTGTGAGATAAATTGTTAAAGAGATTATGTAATCTTTGACTGAAATGGAACTGATACTTACGTAGGATTGATTCGTTGTCGCCGAAGTAATAGTAGAATAGTCGTCAGTTATGATCTTCACGTGCCTCTGGAATTGGATTTCTGACATCCTCGTTGGTGTGAGCTTGACGTTTGTTGTACCTCTTCCTCCGACGCTGACCTTCTCATTTCGCATTGACGTAGTCATTTGTCACGGAAGGGTTATGAAATATTGATATAAGTGAGCAAAATGGGTAAGAAGATGATGACAAGAGAGCGAAAGATGCAGCAGAAAATAATAATATAGTATCTATGTATACTTGACCTGATCTTCGTAGATTTAGTATTAATTTGACTTTATTTTAATTTGTATTTCATAAAATAAAATAAGCGTACTGCAACTAGCGCTTTACTTTTATTCAAACCAGATTCAAGACTCCGATGTTGCTCGCTATTCAAGAAAATAGGTTTCAATAGTGAATTATACTAGTTGAAACATGCTAACTTGCTCACTCGAAGACCCAAGATGCATCTGATGAAGGCTGGATTAATTGGGTCCTTTTATATGCAATTAGCTGGGAGGAAAATATTTCTGGCGTCTTGACTGGACCGTAGCACTTTTCGTAGCTCGCCGCCTCGCTGGGCGTGGCTTGAATAAGTCCTGCTAAAAATCATAGACTGGTTTAATCTACGACAATAGAAAAAAATCTTTGATCGTTGAGATTTTTATGGATCAAATTTGCATTATTTTGTTGGCGAAAATCTACGAAAGCATAAGTGGTGATCCGCATAAGCGGTGGTGGTTGTAGCTTTATGTAACCAAAATTTTTGTCGAGGATAGAATCAAAACTCTTTCTGCTAAAGAACTATCAGCGAATAAGGGACGACTTAATCGGTCGTAAACAAAAATGATAAGAAACATAGCGGCTAATTGAAATAAACGTTAAGTCATAATACTTTTTTTGGTAAAAATAATAATAGCTTTCGCAAAAATAGCAAATGCGGAAATATAAAACACACATATCAAAGATAACACTTCCAACTGCTCGTAAAAAATTCTGTTGACATGCCAAATGTATTTGTGGCATAGGACCAGAGAGACGACATGCTTTGAGTTTTCTCCCGCGTTGAGCGGCATCATTTGAGTATTATTTTTCTATGCAAGTCTGTAAGAATTTCTCAATACAGATAATCATTATTTACATTGATCCGAGATTACCACTGAAAGAATTTCAGAAATAGATTAGAACAATTCTAAATTTGATGTTTTTGGCAGCCATTTCCAACGTAGAAATCGTTATAGATTAAGTTTCACCGCTAGCGATTCATTTTCTTTTCGTTTCAAGATCCATAGCTGTACTTATTCTTATCGATAGGGGGGATCATAAGGAACCTATGAGCCCGAAAAACGGTTTTTTAATTTTTTTAAATAAATCCAATATATGATGGACAGGAGCTATGTTTTGTTCAGAAATTTCATATTCAAACTAGGAGATTGAGATTTTGCACACGTATAGTGCCTTGCATTATGCGTCGGATAAAAAAGTCCCATGTTTCCAAATTGTATAGGAAGCGGTGTTGCCACGTTTGAAGCTTAACAAACTTTTTAAAATATCTCAGGAACTATAAAAGATAGGACATTCTAATAAACTTTATTGTATAGGCTACATAAAGACCGGTCGATTTATTTGAAACATATTTTTCCAAAATTGCAATTTAACATATATCAGGGTGTTCTTTGTTTTGCTAACTTTAGATTCAATTTTCTCTACAAGTTTCGCAACATTTTTTTTAAATTTCTAGTGTCGAAAGTTCCTTTAATGCTTAAGCGATTCATCGAGTTTAAAAACTCTCACCTCATAGCTCGGGAGTAATTTGACCTTGAAAAAAGTGTGCTACCCTAAATATCTCGGTTCGTCTGAATGCTAAAAAAATTAATTTTAGGGAACGTATGTAAGACCAGGGAGCCTCAATTCTGCCAGTGTGGGTAATTTTTATCATTAATTTTTTTTTCAAAAACTGTTTAGAAACACACTGTATATTTTCTTATATTTTGGTAGCCCTTCCGATTTGCTTTACAATAATACCACATATGATAGATCTAGTTCTTATTATGGCAAAGATACGACCCTTAATAACTTAAAAATTTTCCAACTTGCCATGGTAACCGACATCCAACAATCATATTATACACATATACATGTAAACCATACGTAATAGCTCATATATGCAAAGTTACAGGAAAAATTATTCCTAACCCAACCCTGAATCTCATGGAAGAGCAAATTATGTTATAAACAGAATAAAATATAAAAAGCAGTATAGTAGTTATAAACATATTACGATCCTGTTTTGGTTAAGTTAATTAAAACACTAAGAAACATATTAACAGGATCAAAGGACAGAATGCCAAAATCCAAGAAGATAGAATGCCAGAACGTTACAAAATCCGAAAATAGCAAAAGCGTCAAAATCAAGAATCTCAAAATCCAAAAAGATCAAAAAGGTATAAAGGTAGAAGGCGCAACGTTAAAAACCTAGAATTAAAACAGCCAAAAGCCAAAAACATCTGAAGCGTAGAAGGTCAAAAAGCGAGAACGCTAAAAGGATAGAAAATATCGAAAGGGTTAAAGGCCAAATGAACATAAAGCAAATAGATCAAAAACTAAAAGGCGCAAAAGCTAGAACGCTTAAAAGCTAAAGAATGTGAAAAGCGTCAACGGTCAGATGGCCAAAAGCTAAAGGATCAAAAGAATTTATAGCCAAAAAGACAGAATGCTGGAAGGTCAGAAATTGTTAATAGGATCAAAAACCAGAAGGGCATAAGTTAAAAAGGTTAAGTGGGTAGGATACCGAAAGCTAAAAGGGCCAAAGCTGAATAACCAAAAGCCAAAAAGATCAAAAGAATAGAAGGCCATAGAACCAGAGCAAGGCTAAAAAGTATCAAAAAGGTTGCTAAAAACCAGAATGCTAAAAAGTTAGAAAATAACAAAAGGGTCAATGGCCAAATGGACACAAGCCAAACAGAATAAAGTGTCCAAAAATGTCACAAATCAAATGGCGATAAGTCAAAAAGGTCAAAAAAGTTAAAGAGCAGAAAACCAGAACACTAACGTGTAAGATAATGTCAAAAGGGTCAAAGGTCAAGTGACCAAAAGACACATGAAAATAATATAAGGTTAGAAAGCTAGAACTCTAAAAGGCTAGAAAATGTCAAAAGGGTCAATTTACAAATGGCAAAAATTTTAAAAGAATAGAAAACGATAAATCCAGAACGCCAGAAAGCTAGAAAATGTTAACAGTGTCAAAGGTCAGATGACTAAAATCCTAAAAAATTAAGAGAATAGAATACCAGAAAGACGTAATACTAAAAAACTAGCAATTGTCAAAGGCCAAATGGCGTAAAGCCAAAATGATCAAAATAATAAAAAGGTTAGTACGCCAGAATGCTAATAGCTAGAAAATATCAAAAGAGTCAAATGCCAAATGGCCATAAACCAAACATATCAAAAGAATAGAAAGCCAGAAAGCCAGACGCTAAAAGGCTAGCAAATGTCAAAATAGTCAAAGCCCAAATGGCGAAAAACCCAAAATATCAAAATATTAGAAGGTTAGGAAGACAAAAAGCTAAAAGGCTAAAAGTCAAAAGGGTCAAATATCAAATTGCCACAAAACAAAAAGATCGAAAGAATAGAAGGCCATAACGCAAGAATGCTTGTAGGCTAAAAAATATCAAAAGTATCAAAAGCCAAATGATGAAAAGCCAAGGAGATCAAAAAAATGGAAGGCCAGAAAACCAGAACTCTAAAATGGTTCATATCATATATATTTTTACGTATTACATACATGGTCTATATGGTCTATGAAAAATAAAAATTATTACGTGTTATAGAAAATGTAATAATATTTTAGAATTCGGAAAAGAATTTGTTTATTAATGATTTTTCTCTATCTGATGATTGAAAAATGTTTTTTGTAGACCTATATGATTATTGGCGCATGATTAAATACATATGTGTATCAAGTATTAGAAAATTAGAAAATATTGATTATTATTAATGATCAGTATAATAGTTGCATTTATTCCATTATATCTCCAGATAAATTTTTTTATTTTATTTAATATAAATTTTATGGATTATTGTTCTTTTACTATTTCAATTTTATTAGTCTAATAATCTAGACTTAGGTAGCTCTAAATTCCTAAAACGTCTAATAAAACAACGTAGATATGAAAATCTTACTTCTTTTAACGCTATTGGCTATTGGAATAGCAAATGTTGCAGGTAAGTTTTATTGTATTAAATAATATAAAAATCATAATTCGAGAAGCTTGATCTATTTCTTTTACACTATTGCATATCATCTAATTTGTATAAAATTTAAAATAATAAATGTATTTCAGGGTGTATATGCCTAAGTTTAAATTATTTGCTAAATTATCACTTTGAGATTCACCAATAATTAATGTTTAATATTTAGATGTAATTCATAAAAATATTTGCTATTAAACTTTGTTTTGTTAATATTTAATTTTGCATATATAATTTTCCTTTAAATATTACACAAATAAGACAAAAAATATAAATAATTATGATATCATACATTGTGAAACAAATGTAAAAGTAAATATAATAATACCTTAATATATATA
>WYDF02099265.1:0-10675 GCA_009867245.2 Adranes taylori | reverse complement strand
TCCGCATAAGTCAGAGACTACACTTTTACACTTTCTATTCTCATCCCACCTGCTTCTCCGTTCATCAACAGTTGAATATATATGATGTGAAACTATTTTACTCTTGTCAAATATAAGCTTACTATGTGAAAAACGTCCAACATATTTTTCTGTGGCACTCCAAGTGCTTCAGCTTACTTGCTGTACTCTAGCCATTTCTAGAGACATATCTGCTACGAAAAATGTTTGTAAGTACCTATTTAATGATGAAATGATGGATTTCAATCCAGCTCCACCTAATGATGATACATTGAAAAATCCAAAACTTTCCCGCCTTTTGCCAAAGTATTTGCGCGTTGAAGAAATGCTTTTGCTAATGGACACAATCAGAAAGCCAGCGAGCAAATCAAGTTAAAAAACAAACAATATGAGGCTATGTCCTATTTTATAAATCATTTACTCTTCTGACATGCGTATTTCTGAGCTGATAAATATAAATTATGTGAGGTGTCACTTCTAGTAAACAGTAATGACAAATAATGTTATGCAATAATAAAAGGACAGTGTGACAAACAAAGGCAAATTCAAGGTCAAGAAAGGTCACGGTCATATCAATTACGTGTGTAAACATTTTGAACGTCCATTTGAGATTAACTAAATTCATTTGAGGTAAATTGGGAATAACAAATCTATTGTATCTACTCCTCCCATCCATGCCTTTATTATATCTGACTATATCATCAGCCATGCGACCTTCAATAAAGTTTTTTTTCTGGTTTATCCCAGCTGGTTCACATCATTTGGTTACCTGCAATTCCTTGAAAATTAGATCCTAGATAGACAATTGATTTATCCATCCATTTTGTCAGCACTACTCCTGAAGTTTCTGATATTAAATGTTCCCTATAGCCTCTCCGTATAGCCTTTTTTAATAATCTTATCCGATCTAAAAAGAGGTTTCATAAACTTATTAATATGGAAAATCCGAGATGCATATGTTTCGTAAAATAGTTGTCGAAATATAAAGATAAAATAATGAATGATGTAGGAAAGAGATTGTTGAAATGGAAGAAGAAAATATGATAGTAACGAATGGAGGTGCTGAGAAAAATTTGAACAGGGAGTTAACATATAAGGGGCATGGTGTTGACCACTAATAGATTACGCAATAATGAATGATAGGGGGAGAGAATGTTTGGAATGTATTATAGTGAGTTACAGAGTAGAGTCCGATCACTTTCCGTTAGAGATTGAATGGATAATATGTAGAGAAATAGAGAGGGTGGATGTAGAAAAAATAATTGATTCTACGTATGGAATAATATTGAGTGTAAAAAATCTAAAGACAGAATAGGAGAGGTAGAATTGAAGAAAGTTAAGGAAAATGATGGAGATGTTGAACAGCAGTTTGAGAAAACGAGAAAATATAGCTTACAAGCTAGATAAAGATTGCATGATATTATATGATGAGACTTGTGAAATCAAGAAGAAAAAGGCAACGGAGGTTTTAAGTAAAGTGAGAAAAGAGGAAAGTCATGGGAAGAATATTTGGTAGAGGAGGATAAATAAAAAAGAAGGAAGAAGATGTTGAGTGAAAAGACAAGAAGAAGAGCAGGAGCCAATTATTTGCCTAAATGATGGGAGAGTTGTATGGAAGTTTCTAAGAAAAGAATTTATATGAAAAATAGGAGAGTAGAGTTAGATATTGGTTTAGAAAATTGGGAAAGAAATGTAAAAATGGAAATGGAAGGGACAGATACTAGATGAATTGGAGATAAATAAAGAAGAATTATATGAAGCTATTAAAAATTAAGGAGAGTAGTGCGGCTAGGCAAGACGGAGTACCTGTGGATGTGTGGAAGTATTTCAATGAAGAAGGGATTGTGGCCCTAACTAGGTATATGAATGTAATTTGGAAAGAAGAAGAGAGGGTGTTAAATGAATAGAAGATGGGTGAGATGGGAATGAATGGAAGAAAGGTGAATACGAAAGAAATGGCGAATCATAGAGGAATAACTGTGATTTTACGTTTACGGCACATTGGTCTTATGTAAAGTCTTTGACCGACGTGTCCTCGCAGTTTTGACATACGGATCGGAAAGGCTGACACTTACACAGAAGACTGTCGATAAAATAAGAGTGACCCATCGAGCCATGGAGAGGTCTATTCTCGGAATAACGCTGAGGTACTGCGTACCGAATGAGCAGGTATGAAAGAGCTGTGGATAGAAGAACACGTTTATAGTGGAATTGGACAGGCCATGTTGTAAGAACATAAGACGATAGATGAAAAAAAAAGGATACAAGAGTGGCGCTCCAGAGATGAGGCACTTAGAAGTAGATATAGACCGCTAACACGATGGACGGATGATATAAAGAAGATCTCCACTAACAGGCTCCGAGATGCTCCTGACCGTATAAAGTGGAATAGGTTAAGAGAGGCTAACGCCCAGCAGTGGACGAGACAAAGCTGACATATGATGAGCGGTGAAAGGTTGTACACGATTGTGGTTAACATGAAATTGGAAAAGAAGACGTTAGAGACAAAGGTCTAACAAACAAAACGAATATATGAGGGCCAGGGGCACGGCAGTAGTGGTGAATTATTTAATAAATAGAGAAAAAGATAAGGGGAAAAACTGTACCTAGTGTTCGTTTATGTCAAGCGTTTCATAAACTTGTAATTATCGTGAGAAGTAAATTATGGGAAGGAATGGAACAATTAGGAATATCAGCGGTAATGGGAGTATCAGATTGGTTTAATGTGAATAGAGGAGTGAGACAAGGGTGCTCGTTGAGTGCAAAATCAATTTAATATATATGTTTCGGGTTTATAAAGTGTTTTAGAGAAGGGTCAAGATGGGGGAGTAAGTTAGAAGGATGGAAGGATATGGACATTAGGGCATGCGGATGATCTAGTGTGTATGGCGAGTAATAGAAAGGAAATGAAAGAAATGATAGAAAGAATGAACATATTAAAGAGAGGACATGTTAAAGAGAACATATTAAAGAGAGGATTGAAGGCAAATGTAGAAAAGACAAAAGTAATGGTGTGTAAGAAAGGGTGCGTAATAGGGTAAAGGATGAGTTTACTTTAAACGGAAGGAAATTGGAAAGTGTTAAAATGATAAAATATTTAGGGTATATGATGTGCAGTTCTGGGAATGGAAGTGAGCATGAAAAAATGTTGGTTAAGATGGCAAATGCGGCCGCGGACAGAATGCAATTTATAAGGAGAGATGAGTATAGAGATTCGATAGGAATGAGAATAATGACACGTAGGGTTTGTGTAAGAAGTATATTACTATATGGGGCTGAAGAATGTGCAGTAAAGTGAAAAGTGTAAATGGTCTAAAAGGTGTGAATGGTCAATGATATGATGGTGCGAATGGTAATGGTTGAGCTCTGTGAGAAGGATGTAGAGCAAATAATGCGGGGATGTTGCGTTGCAAAGAATAAGAAAAACTATTGAATAAGAAAAAATGTTGTTATGCCAATAAAGGTCGTACTATATACAGCCTAATTATAGAAGACACTTTATCAGACTAGTGCATCACTACCTCAAGCCCTAGGCCAAAGTTGGTACACCTACTATACAATTCTGTGGGGCCTCTTTGGTATATTAAGTCATGTCGGTCCCTGAATCCCCACACAGCATAACATTTTTTACTCTCCATGTGCATCGTTTGTTGTGTATATATTATTTTACTTTTAGTTTTCTCTTGAGATGAAACAATTTGCTCCCTGCTTGTCTCCTCAGCTATTTCACGGTGACCAAAAGGGCTAAACTACATAAATAAGAAAAATATATATCAATTAAAATAAAAAATTAATATATTCTACCTCCAAAAAAAGATATTATAATGGAAAGATTTTTAGACATTTGAAATATATAATCTAAGGGAAAATAACAATTTATTAGACACATGTGCAATGAACATCACATGCTTGGCAGCTTAAGGACGATGACGATGATAACTTACAATGGACGAAGAAAGAAATTTGTACCAAAGAGAAAGAAGAAGTCATTTTTCGCGTACAGGAGTTTTTCGTCCATGTACCAGAGAGAGATAATGAAAAAAATAATTTGAGTAATGGACTTTTAAAAAACACGTGTAAGACACAATAAACTTTCTTACGAAGTTTTCGTCAACCGCCAACTGATAATATATAAGCGAAAATATTATAAAGGTTATTCTTATTATTTCTCAATATTGTTGACAAATTTGTTAGACTTGACGACTCATAATTATTCAGCTTAAAGTACGCGATTTTTTTTTAAAGAATTATGTCTGGAGTATAAATGTGAGTTAATAGTTATTTCATTATATATTTTAAAGGAACTAAAGACCTTAGGTTGTGTAGCAAAATATATCGATGGGGGATTAATTAATTTTTACGAATATTAAACCAATCAGAACCGTCTAATATTTTATTATGTTGTGGGACAACCAATTCTTTATTAATGATTTTCAAAGTAGTATGATTAATTAATTCCTATTGAGTCAATACTTTATTTAAATTTATTACAATAATGTAATACAAATAAATTTTAATAAATATTTGTTTTATTATTCACCTAAATTTATTAGGTGAATAATAAAACCTCTCGTCCGTGATTTGCTTTAAATTTAATACTTTTTTCATAAATCTCCGCCAGGCCGCCTTGAAGTCGACCCTCGCATGCCTGCAAAGGCTCCCTAAGACTAGAAAAACAACCACTTTGTCTGCTAGTTCCGTACCAGCAGAAGACACTCGCAACAAATCGCAAGCACCAATAAAATACCAGCCACAAGTCCTTCTCCTTCCACAATCCAGGCCATCTTCATCCTTCTCTTCCTACTCCTCAACACGGGAATTTTCCCCTAAACCCCGAAAACAGTCCACTTACGAGTATGTTGTTAAGAACATACCAGACTCCCACCCATCCCAAAATCGTTTTCCGAACTGGCCCAGCTGACTCTCCCAAAGCATGTGGTAAAGACAGTAAAAGTCAACGCCAACAAGACGGCGCTCATCATTACTTCAGACCTTCTTCCTTCCAGATACCCTTCCAACAACTTACAGGCTATCGTGCGCTAACCTTCCAGTCTCGTTTCCGAAACGCACAGCCAAGATAAAAGAAATCAACCATTCTTACTCCCTTGTTGTTAAGAGAGGCATAAGCCTCTCTTTTACGCAATAGCTTGTATACACGCATACGGAACCCTACTGAGCCATCTCACAATCCAACACCAAGCCCCAAGCAGTGCACCAAGTGCTATCGACCACACGGAAAACGAGTGCCAAAACCAACTGAGCTGCTCGAAATGCGGCTAGCACCATAGTGTTCGTGTATGCATGAAAATCCACCCGCAGTTCCTCAACATGAAATGGCAGGCATGAGGAATGGTCCAAAAAGTGCAACAAAAATCAAGAGGCTCCAAAAAAAACCGATGGAATTGCACCCGCCAAGTGCATCGACTCCTCCAATCCCTCAGCAAAAGACTGAGGAATACCTGGCGGTCAGCCCACGCGACCACGCAGATGACCCCATCCGAGTCCTCACCTCCACTCTCCTCAATGGCTTGCCTAACAAACGGTCCCAAATTCAGGAAGCAATCATTGGGAAACCTACGTATCCTTTTCATACAACACGTTTTCGACCGTGATTATTCCAATTCAATGGAGTTAAAAATTGGAACTGTGAATGTCTGTAGAGTGTGGCATAAAATTTATCCAATTAAAAATCTTGTCTTATTCGACAAAGTGCATATCTTCTCTATTACCGAGACCAAAACTCAACGAGACATTAACATTTCACATTTCAAAGTATTTGAACAGAATAGCCACTTAAGTCAAATGCTATAGCGTATATCTTCCCGGCGAGCTATCAGCTTACCACAATTTCTAAAAGTATACCACTCATTACCAGTTCCAGGCTGAAGAGGATGATAAATCCTAAAGCCTACTTTAAATTAACTTTCCAATCTCCTTAACTATAGAATTCTAAAGGGAGTGGAGTTTTAGTGCGGTACAAATCCCACACTGTTGGATGCACAGGATATCCTTCGCCGTTTAAAGGTTTCTCCACTTCCACGCAAAACAAATAAAAGGTAACTTGATTCCAGTTTTTGACAGATTTTAATCATTTATTAACTAGTCTTGGTCAGTTATTTACGCCTATTTTCCTTATTATGCCTTTTGTTGTCGTGAAAACAATGGCAGACATTCAGATGTAAGTGATTCATTTAATTATAAATATTAATAAAGGAACTGAAACACCTTAACTTCTTTTGATTTTATTCTGAGCAAAAAATTTCATTCAATATTACTAGTTTTAATAATAAGCTAACATTCAAATAACTTTTATCTAGATGTCAGTCAACCAATCCTTTATTAATTATTATTAATTAATTGTTGCTTGGTCGTTTTCTTTTTGAATTTGAGAATTTTTTTTGTGTCCTCCCTCTATTTAAATTCCCTATATTTGTTGTTGTATGTAAAATAAATTATTTGGTTAATAATAGGGTATTTTAAAATCAATTGTGTTTTATTTGAATTGTGTTCTCTTAATTCATGGGCCGCACTTGCTTTACTAAGATTGAATTTTGGTTTTCATCAAGCTAGGTGCGATATAATTTGAATAATATTTTAATAATGCGATAATATTTTAATAATTTGAATAAATTAATGTTTTACTTTATTTATAAAGATTTATTTGATGTTTTTGGGGCTTTTAAAAAATTGGGTAACAATGTAAAAACAATCTGTTTTACATTTGCTCGTATTAATTTTAGTGACAGGATATTTTTTATTTTAACAACGATAACGTACCGCTATTTAAACATATTGCAACGAGATTTGTTTTTATCGGTATCCATTACTTGGTTGAAATTATAATATCAATTTAAATTTAAAATATTGTTTATTTTATTATCTTATTTCAAAATCATTTTAACAGAAAATACTCATATATATTTCCTTGAATATCATCGTAATATTTTCTAAACTCCAACAAACAATAATAATAATAATCATAAAAATCCTCTAAGAAAAGAATAAAAAAAAAACGGAAAATAAGAAAGGAAGACAAAAAGCTAATAAGAACGAAGGTCAGTTTTAGCTTGACCATGATACTAAAGCGCAAATCTCAACTGAAAACGCGTCTGAAACTGATTATTATTCCGTTCGCATCCAACATTTGTCTGCCTCGTATCTGTAAGCATGTGTAAAATTCTTTGATACATATATGCATATAAATGTTCCAGAGACGTGCAAGGACATTTTAGTACTTATGCGAAAAAGCCGTTGAAAATTGTATACATCTCATGTACTAAGATGATAGGTGTCTAATGACTCAATTAAAGTTCATGATATGAGTATTTTAAAATAGCAATAAAACTTCTTTATAACTAAACGCATTAAACATTTGAAAGTAGTAAATTTCTGAAAGTTATATGTTTTTAAAAGACGAATAAAATGCTATAAGTGGATAAAAGGTGGTAGTATTTGCAATTTTTAGGACCAACTTAATTATTATTTTAAAGACAACGTTTCCGCATAATACCAGTAATCCTTTTCAGGTCCTTATCCTAATTTGGTTGTGCGAAACGGAGCATGTAAGCATTGCGATGCAAATTTAGACCATGCAAAACGAAAGCTTTTTGTCGGACCAGCCTAAAAAGTGCTCAGAGCAGAGCTAAAAAGCACTGTGGGAAAAATATTCTCAGTGTCTAAATTCTATGGCACCATTAATCAAATCATAAGGAAAGTAAATTATAAATTTAAAATAGAGTAAATTATGAAATTAATAATTCTTAATACTTGTGTCTTGAAAAAATGTTGACCCCATCCGGGATTCGAGCCAGAACCTCTCGATTGCCGGTCGATTTCTCTTCCAATTGAGTTAAGGGGCACTTATTCGCAGACACAAATAATTTTAAATATGTGTTGGTTTTCCGTATCTATTTAGATAGGCAACTTATATATCAGGATTTGATTCGAGTACCGGATGGGACAAACATTTTCCAGTTAAAAAAATAGTTCTGTTTTCACAAAACAAAGCAAAACATGTTTTTTTTTTAACGGAACTGCAGACTGTTCGGAAACACTGTTTTGGCGTAGACTGTTTTGTTTCTAGTGTTTGTTCCGATAATGTCCTCCGACAACGACGATTTTTTTTATATTAAGCTGTGTGTCGTTTTTAATTAATGGTCCAGAGACAAAAAAACTGAGATATTGGGTAGTCTATTAAAAAGGAAAGTTAATTACGGCACTAAACAATTATTGCATGATTTAAGCACTGATGATGGGTTGAATGGAGAATTGAGATCCTCCTTTCACAATTTTATTAGAATGACAAGTACGGATTTGGAATTGCTAATTAATTTGCTGAGACCTAAAATCGCCAAGAAAATACAAATTACAGGGATGCAATTTCGGTGAAAGATCGCCTGGAGACAGTTTTCAATTATTAAAGTATGTGTTCAAAATTTCAAATTCTTCTTTATCACGAATCACACCAGAAGTATGTGAAGCCTTCTATGATGCTCTACAAGATTAAATCAAGGTAAGCCCAATTATTAATACATTAACAGTCTCATCAGATACATAGTGGTTAATAAAATACAATATGACTAAGTAGATAAGTGGTTTATTTTAATGTTTATGAAATTATTTATAAATGAAATTTTAAGAAACACACGAATACATTTTATAATATTTCTTTTTGGGCTGACGCCAAATGAAGTGCTTATAGACCACACCAACGCTCCATTATCAATCTGTTGGGGCACCCTATCTTGACCACCACTGGTGTTTAAATTGGTGTTTAGATGGCACTCCTCACTCATAATTGTTTGACTATTTGAGTTATTACTTCAAATCAAAAGAGGTGATGCTGAGCCATAACTTGGTGATGTCGAAGTGCCAACATTATATATGGGTGCAGGAACATCATATTTCCTAAGTCTGCGTCGTACAATATATTGTTTACTAAATGTTGCACGGTAGCTTTTGCGTAATTTGTTTTTTAACTTCGTATTTTTCGAACTACAACGTCACTAAACACCTCGTAATCATCACGGATTCTTTTGTTTTCTTGCCATGCTACACTGATTTCGTCATATCAAATGCCTCTTGACGAATAGTGGTTGCAGTTGGTTTTACCTTTTTGGTTGTCGCTTTGGGAATAGTAAATTAATGGTTCCGTACGGCCTTTTGCACGTCACATAATGAAGATGGTTGAAGATGGACAACTCTGGCGGGTTCCCACTACTTTCATCGTCTAAGTTTTTATCATAAATTGTAGCTTGAGTATCATTCAAACTAATGTCCGATGAGCTGTCGCTATCCCAAAAAAAAAGAGAAAATTATGGAAACCGCTATCTTAACATCAGATCATTGCACAGATGAAATGACGAATAGTTTTCTATTATGTTTTAGCTACTCAAATGTCTTGAGGAATGGAAAGGAATTGCATATAACTACAACGATCGGTGGAAATTTCCTATGTGCTTAGGAGCATGGATGGTAAATACGTCGTAATACAATCTCCCAAGTTTAGCGGCAGTGAATTCTTCAATTAGAAAGGAACATTTATCATTGTGCTGTTTGCTGTAGTTGATGCCAATTATAAATTTATTTACATTCACGTTAGTTGTGAATGGCATATCTCAGACGGGGGTGTTTCCAAAAGTACTGGATTCGCTAAGAAACTACTAGGCTTGGAACTTAATTTCCTCCCAGAATCATCCCTACCTGGATGAATAGAACCAGTGCCGTAAGTTTTCGTGGCAGACGACGCCGACTCATTATCACTACATATAATGAAACATATTCCTCGTCATTACAAACATGGATTAACTAATCCAATATTTAATTATCGCCTTTCGGAGCAAGAATAGTTGTGCAGAATGTCTTTGGCATATTGACCTCCGGGTATAGAGTTCTGCGTAAGCCAATGCTTTTAGAATCATCAAAGGCGGAAAAAAATGTTCTTGCATGTACATCTTTGTGCAGAACTTCTTGTGCAGAGATTCAATATATACTCTCCCCCAGTTCATTTGACACGGAAGATTTACAAACAGGAATGGTGATAGAGAGAGCATGGAGACAAGTTGCAGACCCATTGAAGTCTCTATTAAAAGATCCATTAAAATGACCCATTAAAAGAAGGACGGGAAAAGGTGGTACAAGGCCAATTGAAATACGAAATGAATTCAGAGAATATTTCAGAACGCAAATGGGACTATTACCATGACAAGATGATTATCAGTAATTATAATATAAATAAATAAGAATTGTAATGTGTAAAAAAGTCAAAGTAAGTGACTAAAAACTTACCGCCGAAACCAAATTTAAACCGCGTTGCCTTCCTTTCCTCGATTTGTTCTTGTAATGTAAAAAACTCATGGCATTATATCCGAACCATTTTGAGACAGACGAGTGTCCGGCCCCAGACTTCTTAATACTTTTATACTTCGTTCGCTATTATACTGACTGATCAAGTTCTGATTTTTCTTTCGATTTCATCAATGGGAGTTTCAAAAGTATTGCCAATTTCCTTAAACGAATCTCATCTTTTATTTCTATTTTTATAGTCCTTACTTTTAGTGATGTTGACGGTATATTTCGATTAGATTACTGCATTCATCAATAGTCTATTGTTTTATGGGATTCAAGGTCTAATAAAACGAATTAAAACTACATATTT
>WYDF02099254.1:0-10675 GCA_009867245.2 Adranes taylori | reverse complement strand
GAAATACGTTCTTGCTTAAATGCAAACAAAGGGTATATTTTACGCTTATCTATTATACAATTATTTGGACTGTAAAAGGCTGGGCCACCTTGCAGTGCTGAGTGCGCATTTAGTAAATGAAATTTTTAATATGTGAAATATTTTGCTATATTATATTACATAAATTGTATTATTGTTTATTAATACGTAATAATAATTTGCTGTGTCGTTTTGATACATGTTTATTTCTGGATGATTCTAGAAATTTATTCTAAGAGGATTTCTTTATTTAGTATTTAGAGTTTACGACATGCTTAGACATAAAATAATATGATACAGTTGATAAGTAATAATATGGCAGATAGAATTTCATTCTTTGACTAAATGATACAGCAGGAAATATATTGTATTTGGGAATATCTGGGAGAATAGAAAACGCCCAACGCGGTTCCTCCAGATATCCCCTGTATGTACACTTCGTATCAGTGATCCCTAATATGCTTTCGGGGAATTATCTGTGAGTAAAACCACCATAGTGTTTATCCTTCAGACAATTCCACCTGTTATAAAATTAAATATAAAAAAATGTTGCTTAGGGAAATCCAGCATGGCAGCCATGGCTTCTATCATTGGGAAGGCAGCCGTGGCTTCCCTGTTAGCATAACCAAAATGTTATAACATAAAATGCAAACAGGAGTATACGATCCGTGGATCGCATCCTCTAGATGTATCCTGTTAGTAGATAATAGTTTCATCAGGTAAATGATGTACTTTTATGGGATACTTAAACAAAATAGGTATACAGTTGAAATATTACATGAAATATGTTTTTTTATACTTAAATATGTGATGGTGCAATGCCTGGGAGTCTACAGATTTGAAGAAGCTGCAGACTCCAGACATTATCCTGTTTACTGTGTAACCAATCCCTAACTCTGCTATTCTTTGTAAACTTATAGCAATTTATATAAAAAACAAATCTGATTTTTCTTTAGACTCAAGCAGAGCTCGAAACGAGTTGGCATATTCCACGACCCACATTAGCTCGCAGTTCAAAAAGTTCTCAAGGATCGTCTTCAAGCAGTATGGACAGTTCGCAAGTAAGAATCTCCTTATATATGATACTAATTATAAGACCCACCCTACGAAAATAACAGAAAGAGCTTAAGTTTTTGAAAAATAAAGAAAATATGAATTCAATCGCATTTAAACAATTGACAGAAAATTTGTATCTGCCAAAAAATACTTTTTAATATCATTTACTTTACAAAAAAAATAAAAAGTACTAAAAATGTAAAATTAAAATCGAGTTGAAGTGTAGTACCCTTCAAACGTCTGTAGTTTCAATATCAGAAAATAATTTAATTTTATAGTCATACTGAAAACGTAAATGAAAAAGATACTATATATTTTATTTAGTCGAAAGACTTCATTGAATTCTCTTAAAACTGTACGTGAATACATATCGAATGAAATTTGAATACAGTAAACTCCAGATTATCCGTGAGTGCATGATCCACGGAAAGAAATAAAAAAAATTACCTCAATAAAACTAACTTCAAAAAGAGCCAACAACAAGGAAAATATATACAGCAATAAAATTGGACTCAACTGAAAGGCAGTCCGTTGCTCTTTTATTCTGGTCACGCACACTGTCACTATCTCTGATCGAACTATCCCTCCCTCTCCCTGTTCCTAATCGCCTTCCACGTTCCACCTTCCAGTGTCCTACTCATCATTTTTAGTTGACGTTAAATGTATTTATTGACCGGTCATGTTTTACGTTTAAAGTATTTGTCAGTGCCCAGTTTAGTGTTTTCGTTATTGATAACAAAATGGCTCAAAAAGGAAAGGAAAGCGTATTAATGATTTCGCAAAAACTGGAGATGATTAATAAAATAGAAAATAAATTTTTTGATTTGTTTGATTTGTTACGCCTGCAAAGTAATTTTGATGAGTGATATATGATACTGTCCAATAAAATAAAATTCATCAGCAACATATCGAATCTAATGCTCTAGATTTATCAGAAAATCAGATAAATCCATTCAATGAAACCTTTTATCATGAATATCCTCCAAAAGATTATTCAGAACAACCAAATCAAGATCATAGTGTAAATTATCCACCTAACGAATGGTATGAAAATTATCCAACAAATGAATTCAGTATCATCAGCAAACAGAAATTTAGTTCATAGAACAAAATACAAAATTTTTACGATTCTCTGAACGTATGCGACAACCTATAATAAATATTAATTTTGAAAATAACTCAAAATTACTCTATATAATTATTTCTATATAAGTATCCAAGCGTAAATTTCAAATTCATGATAGATACCGGAACAACTAAATCCATTTTACAAGAAAATATGGCACAAACATTTTTTGATTTATCGTCCGGTTGGTTAACGCGTTTTATACAATGCCGTTACTTAAAACGCTCATGGAATATCAGAGATTGGACGTCACGGAGAGAAGTTAAGTGGTCACCAACAAGCAGCTGAAGATTTTCAAAATGATTTTGAAGAGTTTGTGTTGAATGCGGAACTGTGGTTTGAGGAAATTTACAACGCAGACGAATCGGGGCTCTTTTGCACGTCAAGCACCAAGCAACGGTACACAAGAGTAGCAAAGAGAGAATAACAACGGTAAGGTGGTCATAATCTTAGACTTCTTGTTAATCGAAACTCTAAGAAATCAATAAAGTTAAGGGCAAACTTACCACTTGATTATTTTAACGGAAAGAAAGGATGGATGACCCAAGAGTGGTTGTGCTTCAAGTGCGTAAACATCTTGAATTACCAAAAAAGGTTGTGTCGTTGATTCACAAGCTACACGTGTGTTAAATTCTATGAAGGGCACATTTTTGTAGAGTTTCTGCCCCCAAATGTTACTGCGTTAGTGCAGCCTATGAATAAGGAAGTTCGTGCAACCATGAAGATAACTTATAGAACATTGTTGCTAATGTCAAAAATTGAAGAAAGCTGTGACAAACATTTTTTGTAAAAGTTACAAAATCTTGGACAGCATTTACGATATTGCGTCTATGTGGAATTTAATTAAACTCTCAACGCACGTAAAGTCATAGAGGAAACGTTCGCCGAATGTCGAATCAAATGACAGCATAACCATGCATATGTGAAGAAGAGAATTGAAACCCTGCCGGCCGCTACACTGGTTGACTTAATGTAGTCAGTTCCTGAGGGGGAGAAAATGTCGACGAAGACAACATTACAGAGTGGCTGAACTGTGACGCCAGTTATCCGGGATTCGCATGCTTGTTGGACGAAGACTACACAAAGGAAAGAACGAAGAGCATACTGAAAGTGAAGAAGATGTGCCCAATGCGCATGCACGAATAACACACAAAGCGGCTTTGAAAACACGTCGACGGACTGCTACAATATTTAGAACACAAAAATGAGGACGTGCAGTTGGCTGAAAAACTTACGCTAAGATAAGTTCAATCACGTGTAAAGAAAAAGGGTTTCCACAGCAAAAACAAATGACTCGATTTTTTAAAAAATCGTGTCACGAGACAACTGTGTTGTTTTTGTTTTATTTGTTGTAGAACAGTGTTCATACCTTGGCTACGTCGTAAGTACTCTTTGTTGGTATATTGTTTTTACTGTACTGTAAACATTTTAACGGCTTATATTATGTTTCAGCCTAGAATACAGTTTTTAAGCTAGAATAATTGTTTTGTTTGTCCCCTATTTTCAGTCATTTTGCGGATTATCTGCGATTTTCACTATCTGCGGCACTCGTGCCTCCCATTTTTGCAGATAATCGGGAGTTTAGTGTAGAACAAGATAACAACGCTACAAAAATTCGAACGTGGATTCAAAAATTATTGAAAAATACTCAAAAACAAACAAAAAGTCACAGATTTTCACAAGAAATAAAAAATTATAGAGCTGTGTTGTTCCTATTGTCATCAATTTTATTTTTAGTGTCTATGGTTTTCAAATTGTTAAACTCTTATTTTATTTTTGGTATTACATGATATTATGTTTTTAAAAATGTTTGTATTGTAAACATATTATGTCTACATATTTTAAAATCATATAAAGAATAGTAGTTTGGATTATCCGTAGTTTCTAATTCTCAGAACTCAACATTGGTCCGAATAAAAGAATCAACACTATATTTAATTTAAACTTATGTGTGATTCAATATGCACAATGTAGTAGTCCATCTATAAATTTTGTGCAGAATTTTGGAATAATTTGATACACCAGTAAATTTTGTGAAGGACAAGTATCTTTTAGTTATGCATCTTAGAGATATATTAATTAATGTTCTTCCTATCTTGCAAAATTTATAGTAAACCTAAAAACGACAATAAAAAAAAAGCAATGTTACGCTCGCAATGAGACTGTATCTGTATTATATGTACATGTATGCATATCAAGTTCTATCGGAGACCTTGACCTGAAAATGGAAATACATATTCCATAGCGCTTCTTCATTTGTATATAATCTTTTCATTAAGTAAATATAAAAGTAAATAACAAATACATATAGTATTATTAATTAATGCTACTAAACATACATCTGACTTGAAACAAAAATTTATTCTTTCTTATATAAAATTTATTCTTTCATTCATCTTTGATCATTTATAACAATGCAATTATATTAATGTTTATACAAGAATATTGAATAATATTTTGAACTAAATATTCCGATATAAAAAGATTCAAGGATTTAAGGTTTATCCTTGAAATCCTTGGATTCTTGGATATCATTCAAATGACTTTCGCGGCTTCGTTTACAGGACTCGATCTATCCGAGAGCTCCAATTTTGTATGATTCTATTGCATAAGTCGGGCTGGATCTCACCAATGGTTTGACTGATGTTGTTCCCAGTTGGTCAACTCTTGTTGATCTTGACGGCCATTCCACATCGCCTCTTCTGGAAATAATGCGCTCTGGGAACTATTCTTGCAACAACTCCAATGTAACGCCCGATGGGTGACATGTTGCGCCGTCTTGTTGGAACCACATGTCGTCCAGGCCTATGTTAGCATGGCCAGTTAGCAGTTAGCATGGCATGATAACGGTCGCCATTGACAGTTATCGTTTGGCCATTATCGTCTCGGAAGATCTATGGCCCAATAACGCCGCCTAACCAAAATCCACTCCAAACAGTAAGTTTATCCGAATGCAACGAGGACTCTTGATATAGCTGTGGGTTACTCTGTCCCCAAATATAGCAATTTTGTTTGTTCACGAAGTCGTTTAACCAAAAATGTGTTTCATCATTAAAGATAATTTTTTGCCCAAAATTTTGATCTGCTTCCAACTGCTTCAGAGCCCAATCAGCAAACGTGCGACGAGCTTGGTGGTCTTGGGGCTTCAGTTCTTGTGTTAATTGGTTCTTATACGGATGTGTGCCCAAGTCTTTACGCAAAATTCGCCAAGTTGAGGTCGCCGACAGACCAACTCATTGTGCACAACGAGGAATCGAGATGTTTGGGTCTTCAGCCACACTTTCAGCAACAGCAGTAATATTCTTCCTTCACTGCGCGTTGCGGCGTCCTGCAGGGACTGCTCGATCAAGAACCGAACCACTTTGCTGGAATGTCGCAATAATTCGTTGAATTGTTCGTTCGGTTATGTTAGAGCTTGGCGAACAGAACACGAATTTTTATAATAAATTTCAACAATTTCGGCGCGTTGTTTGTTGAATGGTGCAGCGCTCCATGGTAAAATGGCGACTATGACAGAACGCAAAAGTCAAAGAATAACAGCGTTGTCACCTGAAACGACAGAGCTATAAGCTGTTAAAGTTCGGATATAGTTATTGAAAAACTCCTTACTTTGTTTTCTCTTTTGTTTTCATTTTTTTAATCGGATAATGTTTACAAGCGCCCGCTGAGCGCGTCCATCATTTAAAACAAATTTTCCTTGTCACTTTAACTTGAAAAAAGAATTATAAAAATGTTTCTAGAAAGTTAATCTTAAGTTTGGTTAGAAGTCGTGTTCCTTATCTATCCTACAGCGGTGCTACAATGAATTTTAACGTGTTTTGCTTAAATATCCGTTCTCTAGCTCCTGAGCTAATAATGACAGCTACCAATAACATATTAGTTTGGTTGGGAATAAGATTAAAGAAAACAAAAGAAAAAACTGGTGGACTTATTTTATTGTTTGGTATTACTGGAAATGTTCATCGTAGTTCTCAACGATCGTCGTAATGTTAAATATTATACGACAGTTTGCCTCAAGTTCTTCAAAAGTTCTTCTTTTGACCCCTCCTTCCATGATTCCATTCACACTCACACCCTTTCCACTACTTAAACTTCCCCCACCAGCATTCATCACATTCACATCGTCCTCTTATTAATCTCACAGATTATTCTCTCTTTACTTCTGTGCTTACTCTGCATCCTTACTCCAAGCTCCATGCGCACCATCCAATTACCCGCTATCATCCTTTGTTCATCCGTCCACAGCATTTCTTCACATGTATATACCCAATGCGCCCACGTTTCTTCCTCCTCCCCACATATTCTACAACTTCTTTCCCTATTATTCATCCAATACTTATTTCCCCTTTCCTCGCTACCACACCTAAACTGGCAATCATCCTCTTTTCTTTCATGCTTCTTCCCGATTTCAAAAATTCGACCATCAAACACTCATCTTTCCAATTGTATGGACTCCTATTATACCATTCATATATTGACCATCCACACATCTATATAACCTTCTATTCCAGGCCCATTCATTGCTCTCATTACTCATCTGCATCATTGATTTCACACACTCTTTTTACAATTCCCTCCTCATCATTCAGTATCACCTTTCTTTCATACTTAACAATCTTCTTTACTCCATATACACAAGACTTAGATTCATTTAATTCCTGCAACACTAATAGACTTTTCCAAACCTAATACCCTTTTCATATACTTCATCCTCATTCTTTCAATATCCTTTCTTTCTTTTACCGCCGCTATTTCAGCCACACACAACAATATGCCTCTCACGCATATTTTTAAAATCATCATCCTCACTCTGACTGATTAACCAAACTTCTCTTTCCATACATTCCTCATTATTTCCACTGCTTCTTCTGCTTTTTTTGCCAACTCTCTAATGTGCTCACTTCCCGATCCATTCCTACTCATCATGCATCCTAAATATTTTGTTTTCTTTACACTTTCTATATTCTTTCCATTTAATTCAAACCAGGGACCCGAACCGGAACCGAACAGAAAAAAACATTATTTTTGGCGAAACGAAAATCGGAACCAAACTGATATTTTTTCGGTTCACGAGAAACTTTTCCGCTGATAAAAACACTACGTATTAAAAACTGAAACTAAACAGTAGCAAGACGCGCCTCCAGAAAATCCAGCTTCAAACAGAGTATCAAGCCAGGGACAAGCAGGTGAAGAAGAGTGCTAAGACTGATCGCAAGAAATGGATTTGAGAATTGGCCGAGAAGGCAGAGAGTGCGAGCGTCAGGCGCTGGAAACAAGTAGGAACTTTACGATGTCACGAGAATTCTCTCCAAGAAGAAAGTCAACCGCAGAATACCGATGAAAAATAAACAAGGAGACGTCCTCGCCAACGACGACGCACAACTTGCAAGGTGGCGCGAACACTTCATGGAGGTGCTCCATAAAAAACGTGAGGAAGAGGCTGAATAAGAAACTGAAGAAGAGGAAGAAATTGTACAGAAGAGAGAAGGAGTAGGAAATGTAACTAACTCGGTCCCACCCTTCAAGGAGATGATCAAGACAGCGATCAAGCAGCTGAAATATAGAAAGGCTCCTGGAGCAGATAATATTTCACCAGAGCTCCTGTCAGCTGACCCAGGCACCGCCACTGATCTTCTGTACCCTTTCTAAGAAGATTTGGAACAAAGAAAACTTGTCACAAGAATGGTGAGAGGGACTTCTCATCAAATTACCCAAGAAAGAAGACAACACTAACTGTCATAATTGGAGAGGAATCACCCTACTATCAATTCCAAGTAAAGTGTTAACGCAAGTGATACTCAACAAAATCAAAACACAAGTTGAATCACAAACAAGGAAGGAGCAAGCAGGGTTTAGAAGTCATCGTTCTTGTACCGACCAAATTAACACGCTTCGTATTATTATCTAACAGTGAAATGAATTTATGACTAGGCTTCATCTTCTGTTCGTAGATTTCAAAAAGGCCTTCGATTCCCTTAAAAGGGGCAGTATGTGGAAAACCTATGTGGGGCAGTATGTGGAAAACCAATGTGGGGCAGTATGTGGAAAACCATAAATACGGGATACCAGAGAATATAACAAAAGTAATTAAAGAAACATACAACTACACATGCCGTGTCATCCACGAGGGCCAAATCGGGGAACTATTCGCAGTTAAGTCAGGAGTTTGCCAAGGATGTATTCTGTACCCAACAGTCTTTCTAAGTTCTGGATGAGGTGATGAGGAAAGTCACGGATAGAAAAAAGAGGGACATGCAGTGGAAGCTGACTGAACGATTGGAGGATCTAGATTTTGCAGATAATATCTGCCTACTCTCACAGAACCATCTTAATATGGAAAAGAAACTCCAAGACCTTGAATGCGAAGCCAAGATAGTAGGTATGAAAGTAAACTCCTCCGGACAGTGATTATGAAGATAAAACCAAGAGATGCAAGAACACTGAGAGTGAACAATGAGGACATCACAAATGTAGAAGCGTTCACGTACTTTGAAAGCATAGTGACCCATGTTGGTGGTGCAGCTTCAAATGTGAGAGGAAGAATCCAAAAGGCAAATTGGGCCTTCATTCCGCTGCATCCACATTGGAGGGCAAAAGAGATTTCCACATCGACCAAGCTCCGAATTTTCAGAATGAATGTGAAGACCGTAAGTTATAGGGAAAAGCTGTATAAAAAAGATATGGGCGGTGAGGGACAAAATATTAGATCTTGGCAATCATTTTTGATATCTATATATTTCTTATGAGTTTTAGAATTGAATCGAAATGGAGGTTCTCAAGGCCGAGGGCATTTCCTCATTTTTATAACGCACGCATTTCTTTAGAGAATTGTGATTGCTCAAGATCAATGTCCATCCACCCTGGTATTCTTATAAGCTTTTTAGACAGAACTAGTGATGTGTCGTTCCTTAAAGAACGTTTTTTATCGCGCTATATGTTTGGAACGCGATAAATCGCGACGTCATTTGAAAAGAACTTGTTTCCATTTGGAACCTATGAATCAATTTTTATTAATTTGTTTATTCCCGCCATCTCTTTTCATTGAAAACTAACTTAATAAATAGAAAAAGGATTCTACCTCGAATTCACTAGCTTTTATCTTCATGGAAGCAGCAAGAAAATATTTATTATACACGCATGCATTGTACATATACCATCATAATGCAGGATACACACATTTCATACAGCATACATAGTCAGCACACGCACCGGTAAAGAGGGATACGCAGCTGTATGGTTCAAGTTCATTGTTCATTTTGGTTCCCACAGAAAAGATGCATGAACAACAAACGACTTCTACACGATAATCGGATCACATTTAACACACCGAATACCGGCATATCGCACCGAACTGCATACCGCTTTGGATGCAAAGCGATGATGATTTCGATTCTAATAAATACCGTACCATTTTCTAACATTACGAGATGCATTAATGATCGAGCGATTGCGAGGATAGTAATTATTGTTCTGCGTTCTTGAGTTGAGCGTTGATGAATGTAAATCATTTTGATTTGTACAAAGCCAACTTATCTAAATCGTCATTTAAACAAACAATTAATTTAATGGTCTCTTTATAAGTATTTTTTTAGATTTTACACTTTCTTTTATAAATTTGTACATTAGTTGAATTTTAAAATGAAGTAAAAATGGTTTTGTATACGTTTTTTTTTGTATAGTACATAAAATAAATTACATGAAATTAAAAATAAACTATATTTACTGTTTCTATAGCAGTAATTTCTTTTTTGCTTATCACTAGCATAGATTTGTCGAATTTCAAACAGAGTCGAGAACGGTACTTTATCGCGATAACTTTATTGAACGAATCGGTTCGTCGCGTTCCGAGTGTGGAACCAAAATTACCATCACTAGACAGAACCTTTATAATTATTACTTATACAAATCTTTCCCTTTTGTGGCTCCAAGGTAACAATGTTAGCATGTAATAATAAAACAATCTGTATTTTTTAAAACAAAAAAAATGATCTTTACACAATTGAATTAATTATTTTTCAGATGAACCAGATATATTCAATGACAGTTAGTAAGCACGTGAAACCTAAAAAGCTAATTTTATATAACCTAGGACAATGTTTTGTATTTGATACAAAGCAAATACATCTAATCTTACGCATTATTATTCATGAATGAAAATGATTTAGCTACTGTTATTCTAATAAGCAAGTAGCATCACACCGATCGGCAATGATCTCTCCTTCCTGCGAATGCAAATTAGTCTTATCGTTAGCTCTCACATATGTTTAATTAATTATTATTCACGTTTGTAACTTTTATGTACATTATAACCATTTAGCGAAATTAGTTGATTTGAACATTTTGACTATATATATATATATATATATATATATCTATGTATGTAAGGATGTGTGTAAGGATGTATGTAAGGATGTATGTATGTATGTATGTATGTATGTATGTATGTATGTATGTATGTATGTATGTAAGGATGTA
>WYDF02099243.1:0-10675 GCA_009867245.2 Adranes taylori | reverse complement strand
AACATATGGCAACATACTCAAAATCCTTACTTTAAAAAAATACGCCGACTTCCAATATTGCATTAGTGAATCGCATTAGTGCTCTTCTTCTCCGCTGATTATACAATACTCATGTTATAAAAAGTTTATGTACCTAAGGCAACTTTTCACGTTATGTCAGATGCCAAGTTGAAGAAAGATTCATATGACCGTAAATCAGAAAATTTCTGAAAAATGATGTATTGAAAACGATGTTAGAGAAAAAGGAACTGTTGGCGTATAGATCGTTCAAATGTATGATAGAAATAGATATAGGACTCTTTATTAACCCAACGGAATATATCCAATTCTAGGATTACATAATGTGCGTGTGCAAGTTATACAATACAATAAACACTACAAAAATACAATATATAAAAAATTCAATAAAAAACAAATAATACGTAAGCATTATTTAATATAACACAACAGCACATAACATACAGTAACACTTCTTAACACATAAGAATACACTACACGTAATGTGACTCATCATTCTACTACAATATCGACTACAATAATTTAAGCTATGCGCAAAACGAGATAAGATAAAGATGCATATAATTCAGTAAAAGAAACACAAAAAGTAAAAATTATATAACTAAATGTGCAGCACACTTATTTGACGCATGTGCTGCTCAAATTTGATTTTAATATGTAACAATGGAAACAACTTTAAAGCGCTGAATGAAATATGCATTTATGAAAGACATTACATATTGGCAACATACATTCACTACACATATTGACTACATATATTGACTACATTCTGATATCAAATATTGACTGCACACAATTGACGTAAATGTTACCCAAAGTTGATTTAAACATATAGCAAAGAAATAACTTCAAACAACAGAATATTATATTACATGCATTTACTCAATTGATATCACATATTGACGGATAACCTGTTAAAAATGTTCAGATTTAAGATTTTTAACACAAAAAAATGACTATTTTCAGCCGAGTAGCCCTTAATAAGTTCCCTCTGGAAATGACCTTTGGAAGTATTCCTTCTTATGATAAATAAGTTTTTATTAAAAAGCAGAGAAAAAATAAAGAAACCAAAATCATTATTTAGTGTTAGAGCAATAGTGTATTAAAATATATTGTAGAGTAATTAGTTATCTCATTTAGTTTTAGAAATGAATGACACATTTGTCGATGATCATATTAAATGATCGACATTGAAAAGAAAATTTATATTGGACACATTTCCAGGAGTTTCTGATAAGGTGATATTGAATTCGCTAAAAAGTAAAGTATGATTATATCAACGTACTGGGTATACACCATGGAACTTGAAGTAAATGAGTTTCACAAATGTTCTCTCCACCATTTTTTTGGATTTTATGTAATGTGTATGCCATACACGGAGCAGTATTCTAATATGGACCTAACTAAGCCAAAATACAATATCTTTAGAAGCAACGCATTAAAATTTCTGCAGTTTTGTATGAGAAAACCCAGAGTTCTAAGCACAATATTCATTTTCGACTTAATGTGTTCATTAAAATTTAGCTTTTATCAAATAGAACACCCAAGTCCTTTATTGTGTAACATCTGACAAGCAGAGAATCTTTAATGTTATAAGTAAAGTTCAGTATAAGTTTTTTTTTGCGCGGAAACGATATTATTTTGCACTTGCCAACGTTAATTTGAAGTTTATTATTAATATGCCAATCAACTGCAGATTCAGGTTGATTGCAAGTATATGTAGATACGAGAAGTTGATATAGAGTGAGAAATTTTTAAATCATCAACATAAAACAATTTATTGCATGTAAGTACCACAGCCATAACGTTAATGAAGATGATCAGAAATATTAGATATGATGCGAACGGACCAACCAAGCTGTTACTAAATCCAATATTCATGAGTTATGTTAAAAGCAGGCTATGATGAATCTGATCAAAAGCTTTTGTAATATCTGTTTAAACCACATCTACTTGACTCTCATCATCAAGTTCAAAACAAGACACATATTCCATAATAGAAACAAAATTTGTGTGAACGTATACGCATAAATTCTTATGCATCGCTATTTTAGACTTGATATTACGAAATATTTTATTATATAACATCACTTCAAGTACCTTAGCTAAATTGTTAAGTACAGAATATGGTCAATAATTTATTATGTTATTGAGCCCTCCAGTTTAATCAATTGTAGTTATTCGAGAAATCTTCCATTTTGGAAGATTGCTTTGAAAACTTAAAGTCTTTGAAGTCTTTGCAATTGGTTGAGATAATACATTACAGCAATCTCTAAATAAGCCGGTAATTAATCTTCGCCCACAATGCTTCTTGGTTTTACTTTTAGTTTAGCTATATTTTTATCAACTGCTGAAAAATTCTGTACACTGATAGTTTGACTATCATTTTGATTAAATTAGTCAGTTCCATCACTTTAAATGCTAATTTGACAGGCTAATTTAACTTATCATAAAAACTCACACACACGTTGAAGCGGCGATATTGATTTTTAGAAAAATTATAGACATCCTTACTATCGGAAAACACATATTTAAAGGAGGATAATATTGATCCTTCGTTACAACAGCATCAACATCTCTCGTTACGGTACAGTTGATATCCGATAAAACAAGATCCAGCAATCTGTTGTTATTATTATAAATTAAATTAAACTGAGACAAAACTAATAATGAACAAAATTATTCAAGAAACTGAGACGTAGTATCATTAATTTTAGAAGATGTTAACAATGGTATATTAAAATCTCCTAACACTAGAATATAATCATCCGGTGTAAAGTTCTGTTCAAAAATTTCAAAAAACAGTGTAACAAAATTACTTATAAAATAAAAGAAAAAAAAATAATTTGGGACAGCATATACGGAATAAGGTTTCGCGTATAGAAATGTCTGTCCGTATGTATTACTGTATGTATTAAATAAACACTATGGGATACCCTTTTCCTATCCGATTTTTAAAACAAAAATCATAAGAATTTGCTAAGATAAGTAAATTATTTGGAGAATTTATTAGTGCAATAACCAAATAAGAAAGCATTATGAAATATAACATTCCGTTGTATTTAAATTAAAAGATTACTTAGAAAGTATTTGTAATACCTAAAAAGTATTGTGTAAAAAATATTTGTTGTAATGGGTCTTGGCCTATAAATAGGCGCACGTAACGCGTTTAAAATCAGATCCTGATCTCACCTTGAGAAGAGCAGACCAGCCAGCCAGCCACACAAGCTAGCTACAGCCATACCATCAAAGAATACCTGTGAGGTTATTTGGTAAGCTATATTATTTAGCTTACACTGTTTCCGTTGTATCATTGCATTGCATGTGTTGATTAGATTTCTTTGTTTTACCGTATGATACCGTAGTCCGTATGCGAGCTATTGACCTTACGACCTTACCATTTCTTTCTACCTAACCTATTCCTATGTAACTAGGATGCATACTGCTAGCTAGTGCGCAGTACAGTTAGTGATAGTGACTTAGCAGGGGTCGCGTCTGTGCTCAGTACAATGTTACCGGCTAATAGTTTACCCTTTTCTTTCATTACCCGACTAGAGTTGCATACTGCTAGCTAGTGCGTAGTACAGTTAGTGGTAATCACTCAGGAACGGTCACGTCAGTGCGTAGTATTACACTGCTGGTTTGTAGTATATCCTTCTCTTTCAATACTCTACCGGTATGTATATTGCTAGCTAGTGTGCAGTACAGATAATGGTACACACAGCACCGATAACCTCAGTGCCCAGTACGACGTTACCGGCTTATGGTAGTTTCCTAGGATACCTACCTGACCATTTGTGCATGTAGTGTGCTTGAAATTACCCCCATTTTCCGCTGCTTTCCGTATTATTATTATTTTGTCACCGCATTTTAATTTTACTTTAGCAGCACCCCTAATATTTCCGTAAGCGCCGTTTTCATTATTATTATTGCACTACCGATATGCTATACGCCCTTTGGCTTTGATTAAAATGTTGTTTTTTGTACCGTTTAATATCAGACCGCTTGAATACCGCTTATTTCATTTAACATTCATTCATTTGATTTATTATTAATATTTATTTGAACATATATATGTATCTGTAATTGTTTATTATCTGTAGAAGAACAGTACACAGTTTTGTTAAAATTTTAATTGTTTCACTTATTAGTATTAAGTTCAGTTACAGGTACTTGCACGTCCAGTTACAGGTACCTGGTTAACTTTCCACTGAGTATACTTAAGCCCTCAGAAAGCCTCTGCAAACCCGAATAACAACATCAGTTCGAAGTGCGGTCTCACTTTAAACGGATTTGGCCCTCGAGAAAAATTGTTGAAGACCGAATTATTCTAATATCTATTTGCGCCATTATTATGACAAACGCTAAAGCTCCCCATTAGCAGCGTCGCTAGTGGAACTTATGTATCTCCGTCAGCATATGTATCTCTAAGAGATAGTACGTCAAAAAAATTCAAATTTTCTACTTTAAAGTTTGGCGAATAAGTATGCGGAAAAATAGTAGGCTCTTTTTCAAGGCTCTTTTGCCGGATGTTTTTGAATATTTATTTTCTTCCCTCTCATATAATTTTTGTTCCTTTTAACTTAGGAGCAGTAAGTTATGAGCAAAAGGAGAAATCCTCTCAGAACATTCTTACAATAGAAAAAACATACCAAGATCATTGGAACCCGACAATAATGGGGGATAACTGCTGTTGGACAGGTAGTGTTACTAATTACTAATAAAATATTTATTTAATTAACAAGTCAGGTAAACAATTTTGAAAATGTGGATAATCATTTATATTTGGTAACTAATAAGGCAAAAATTTGTTTCTCAGATTTATTCTCAAATTTATTCTTGTAAAATCAGGGCTTAAAAAGCTGTGCTACCATCTTAGTAATTTATAGTTGTTGCAACCAATATTAAGAATCACATAATCTAAACATAACCAACAATGTCTTTACCTCGTGCATTTGTTTATAGAGCCACCTAAATTCTTTTTCAGAGAATTAAAATATTTATACTAATCTACTTACTCGCTAGAGAAGTACAAATGCAACAAATCACAAAAACCAATACCAAATATAACTTCATTTTTTTCAGTTTCTATAAAACTTTCGCTAACACTCAGAGAATATTAGCAGCCTTACTACTTGATTCTATTTATATTTGAAAAAATTCAAATATTTATTTATTGCTTACAAAGGTGTAATGCCGCAATAAAAATTTTAAAATTATTCCATATATGTTATCATTTCTTTTTAGAATAAACCTAATTATGTACACGTGAATTATAAGTTCAATGTTCTTTGGTAAATTTAATTTTCTGTTAACACGTTTTGGACTGTATAGTGGTGACCCTTTCCATCTCGAAATTAAAATAAACTGCACGTATGGTATAACTTATTTTATACTATTTTTTTGTAATGGTTAGGTTTTGTCTATTTATACTTACTAGTGGTCGCTCAGTGGTCGAAATTCGACCATAATTCATTGATTTTTTAAGTTATACTTCATTAGTGTGTGTTGGTTGCCTTAATTCCTTACAATACCTATGAAATTTACAAGTAAATGTTAATAACAGTTGAAAAAAAACACATGGTGGGCAAAACATGGTGAGCGATCATATCCAGCAGTCATTGGACCTGATTTGTGATAAAAACATTATGTATTTCAAAATAATACCCTCCACGCGTAACTGTATCCGAAAATTTAGCCTCTGAACTAGCCATAGCAAATAATGAATTGTATTGATGCAATTTTGAAAATAATTTTTTAACCTTCTTTTTCTTGAAGCTTCATTAAAAGTAAGTCCATCATACAATGATTTAAAATATTCATTTTGACTTATAGCCGGTAATATTGCTTTACACTCATGACAACATGAAGTGAATGCAGTCCTTTCACCTAAAGTGACATCAGATTCGAAATGTTTTGCATTGCAAAACCTGCAGAGTAAATACATTAATTCAAATGAAGAGTGTTAAAATTTCTTGGAATGACATTCAGTGCGCATTTCAATGTATCGCTCAAAATAATTTCTTTCACGGGAATATATATTCCTTCTTCTTTGTCTCTCACTCCGACCCGTCAATGTTGTATATCGAGGCATTCTAAAAACGCTTTTAAATCTCACTCTCCTCCGTGTGCGCATTCTAATTATTGCTGCACGCATCAAATGATACTGACTGCTGGTTGCCGACAGAGTAAATATGCTTAAAAAGAGGTACAAAGTTTGCTCTTTACGTATTAATATCTAGAATATTATTGAATTTTTTGGTATTTTTCTTATAGTTTCATTACAATAAATTATCAACGGTCCAAACGGACTAATTTTCTAACAACAGTGCATAGACAGCGCTAAATGGTTTATTGCAGTTTCTATTACGACGTCCAAAACTTTAATACCTATGAGTTTTGTTATCCATTCACAAGATTAACGTCGGTGTATCTCTTGAATTCTTGTTAAACTTACATGTCTATTTCATTTGTCATACTATGCTTCTTAAAATTTTTGCTTAATAAATTGTACTTAATATTGGATTCGTCCACGAATTTTCACGTTTTGAAATAAGATAAATTGACGTACACAAAAAAATTTGGATTCTCCTAGTTTAAAAATAATGTACTGAAACTCAATATATAACACAAAGAGTAATTGTATAAACTTTAACTGCAAACTATTCCGCACAAGTTTGAAATTGACTCCGAGTTTATTTTTTTAAGACACCCTATCTAAAATAAAAAATTACGATCAGACATGCTCTTGGTTCCATGATTTTATTGATGAGTTCAGCTTAATGAATAGTAACATAAAATTATATAAGAGATCATTATAGAGTAAAGCATTACATTCGGGAAAGATTTGTGCCAAGTTATCAGTGTGGTAAATTTTTTCGACATTTACGCTACCACTAAGTTGTGAAGATAACGATAACCTTATCAAAAAATTGGAGAAAGTGAAGTAGAAAGAAAACAAACTAGGTGAAAACGATAGTCGGGATAGTGATGTGAAAATGAGCCACCAACCTAGTAACAAAAACCTATTGAATACAATACCGGCATGAGAGTTCTACATAGACACCAAATGGGAGCAGAAAAATACACAAACTAAAATAATAATGGTGTCACGAATAAAGAAGAAATTCTTAATGCCGTCAAAAACTTTTATGGAAAACTGTAGCGCTCTACCGAAAGTACCTTTGTAGATATGGTTATCGCAAACTTTATTCTAAATGTGTGTATAAGAAGAAATCTCAAAAATTGACCTACAGGAAATTCATCTGAGGCTGAGGAAAAGGATAAATGGGAAAACCGTGTGCCAAAACAAAATAATTATAATAATAAAAGTGACAAAATAAAAGTAAAAATGATAAAATGAACTATAAATACGTAGGTGCGTTATACGAAAAATTGATAATGCGGAAATATAAGAATTAGTTAAAAATTAGTTCACAATATGGATTTTTTCGTATCCAAACGTTCATGCTTTTGTGCTAATCCAATCTTTATCTTTTGTCTAACCCTCCATACATCTCGCAGTCCTTCCTTTCAAAATAGTGGAGATTCGTGTCATTTTCTGTGTTAAGACGGAATTCAGTACGATTGTGGTATTGTCGCTTGACATGTACCGCGAGTAACCCATCTACCAAGTTGTCAAAGACATGAGAGTTGTGAGAAAATACCTTATCCTGAAATCCAAAAAAATATATTTACTATTCCCTTACTAAGAACATACGCATCTAAACATTGCAAACGAATCTTACTATGAATACTTACATCATCGTTGCAATTAATGAAGTATTTCTAATAACCGAAAACGTCGCCCCAGTGTCTAGACATACCAATGCTTACTATCATATAAAATTACTTGAATTTGAGTTAATGCGCTTAACAAATATATTACATCATGATTTTTGCTCGGCTAAAAATCGGTTAATGCGCTTAACAAATATATTACATCATGATGTTTTACTACTATCTTCTATTAGTTTAGTATTATTGCCACCATGCACCTTTTTCCTTTCCATATGGTTTTCTGCCCACTCTGCATTTTTATTATTATGAAAACTATTATGTCTACTTGCAACAAAACTATTCCTATTGTAACTTTTATATCGGTTATAATTATTGTTCGCATTATTTTTAAAGTTTTCTCGTTTGTAATTTCAGTTTCGACTGCTTCACTTTCATCCACCGCTGTCCGTACTGCTTCTCTAAAGGACTTGAGCGTACAATCAACTTCAAATCTTTACTATTTAATCCCGAGATAAAAGAATAATCCCGATAAATAAGAGATAAAAGCAAGTCTTATACCTAGTCTTCACATTAGGTATAAGATTTGCAGATAATTTTAGATAAAACGATTTGGCCATTGCTACAATATTTTGTTCCTCTGTTAAATTCGTTAAGTTTCATAATTCCTCACTTTATGCAAGTAATAATTCAATACATGAAACACAATTTCTAGCTACTTCTATTTCATCCCGCTTATGGTCTTTCAAATTAAAATGTTCCGTGCATCTATAAATTTTTTATAGAATTGTTACAATTTATCTAACTTTGTCGCAGTTACTCTATTATCCTCTCTATGTTCCTGATTATCTTTAATCAAATTGGAACAAAATGTATCTAAATACAGCTGTAATTTAGTTAATATTTCCAAAAAAAATTCCCTTATAACCCCACATTATACTTGAAATTGGAATAACTTTAAAAATGTAACAATTAATTAATATTACAACCGTAATTGAAAAATTTTAAAATAAAAAAAGTAATTTCATGTACGCAATAAAATAATTGACATATTCATAAATTTCTATATCGCATTGGTCTCTGCTTGGCTCTTCGTAACTTCACAACGAATCCCCCACTCTAACCTCATCTGGCAAAATTTCCAAACTGGCCCCAGAATGATGGATAAAATGATACCAATTGCTACGATGCCAAAAATTTCAGGAACCGAGTCTATTTCTTCCTTGTTTGATGTCGCACTCATTTTCTTCTCTTTCCTTTCTTCTTTTTCTTGTGACTTACATTTTTCATTTATATTTCATTTCCAATATTCGGGTCGCATAATCAGTTTCTAATTAAACGTCACGGTCGCGATGTGGTATGTTCGCTATAGGATAATATATGAATTTAAAAGTAGGATTTAGAAACTAATAATAAAATGACAATTTTCACTTATAAAAGAAATAATACTTAGATATATTTTATAAAAAAAGTTTACATGTTACTTCTGATAGACTAACTCTGAGATATAGAGACTAAGATAGTGACTAGATAATAAAAATGTTAAAATTATACACTGTACATATATATGCATCATAAAACCGCGGCCAATTAATAGTGTCGATGTTAGATCGTACAGTTAGCTCTGTAGGAATGTCGAACTGTATCGTTGGCTACATATTGATAAAATGTATTTTATAATGATGCCTTGAAATAACACGTAATGTTGACATATTTGACACAAAATACATTACCAAATATATCAATTATAGAAAACTAATAAGTTAATGTTACATACCAATATCAGAGGGAATTACAAGAATAATTCCACTACACTTGCAGCCCATCTCCTTTCTTCTGGTTCTTTTTGTGACAAATGCTATCTCCAAAAACTATCTCCATAATTTTCAGTTGTTTTTTTTTAACTTTCACTGTGCAGTATAATACGTTCAACGATTGCTTAATCATCATAAAATCCTTATCATAAAATCGAATATTGTTGCCAATTATCGAGTGCGTCTACCTTATAGCGACCTTGCTTTATAACTCTTCTTTTTATAGTTAATTTGGAGGACAATTTTCTTAAATTCTTCACTAACTTCCTTATTATATAATATATTACATCTTTATCTTTATCTGGTAAGTTCACGACGAATAATAGTATGTTGTCTTGTCATTACCTTTTATATACTCCCATATTTATTTTTTTATTGCTTTTGTGATTAGTTTAGACACTTTTAAACAGCACAGACGCTGAGCACTAACAGAAAACGATAGATTGAAAAGAGAACATTTTTCTAAATAGTTTTACATAAATAATATCATCAATCACCTGTATATAAACAAATATTGATTTATGTGTGGATATTATTATCAAGGGTTTAAATCAAATAATCACATTTAACTGATGTAAATAACTTCCATGGTTGTAGAATGTTTAGATGGATTATGAGCATACGACGAATTGAAATGGAAGTCTAAATGCTACATGGGTTTGCGTTTAATGTAGAGCAAATGACATCATTGGTATCATGTCATTTGCATCAAACAATTTGTTCAACAATGTATTATTTTGATCAGTCTAATCAAGTACTTTAATTCGAATGCAATAAATAAAGGTGCCGACCTCCGGTTTCTTAACTGGGTGTTTAAATCAAATGTCTTGGGAATTAGCTCATTTACTATTTCGGTTGCCGGCAAAATGGCGACGTTTTAGTGACTAGTTGCCATTATTTTTGGGAACTCTACTTATTATAAACAACAAATTGGGGATTTTCGATATCTTTGCCTCCACAACCACAAATTAATTATAATAATTGTTTTTAAGCAGGTAATCATCGAAAATTGCGAGTCATATATGAGAAACTACAAAGGTAGAAAAAATTCCGATGAACATTTTGGGTGGATGGCCATTTCTGCTATAAGGTATTAAGCTTCCTCA
>WYDF02099221.1:0-10675 GCA_009867245.2 Adranes taylori | reverse complement strand
TGTGGCGCAAAAAATTTTAACATTACTAGGACAGGAGTTTTCGAAATACCACTAGAATTAGTGTAATACCCCTAAGGTAAAGGCTCTAAGAATCCTTACTAGGAAATTTCTTGGAAAGGAAATCTTTATTTTTTATGTTAAGTGCGTTTTTTGTTACTGCACCTAGCCTACCCAGGATAAAAAGATTTACACTTCAAGCACATAAATGCTGTGACAACGGACTCGTCCACAGATTTTTCAGTTTATAAACCATACGTTCTATAGATTATTTATACAGTTAAAAGAATCGTCAACAAGAGACAATCGAATACGGTTTTAATTAAAAACTCAGACCATCCAAGCGCTAAATTAATAAAAATTAACAAAGATTTAAAACTGATTTTCATATAACTCGTTAAACATCTTTCATAGCCATTCGTTATTTACATAATACGTAAACATCTAAACTCGTAATTTTTCTTAAATGCAAAATATAACTGACATTTGAATCTAATACAAAGTTTTAATAGAAAAAGTTTACTCTGTAAATTGGAGTTTATTTACTAAAACTGAAAATATAAATTAGCATATCATAATTACGAAACTCAAATATATGAATAAAGTTGTTCATTTTAGAATTATTAATGCAATTACAAATAAACCAGTGGAAAATCACATGACAAATGCAATATATGATTCGATATCATATCATAACAAATCTCATGTATATTTAAATGATTTAGTATAAAAATTCAAGATGACGTATTTTATTTGCATTTTAATGAACGTATTTAAACTTTTAAAAATGCATAAAAATTCATATATTTTTATGCACGTTCTATAAAAACCTGACAAAACAACAACGCATTTAAAATAATGCATTTATTTCACAAGGTTAAACTACACCGAACGATTTTTGATAGAAAAAATTAAAAAAAATTGGGGAACTGTTTTCCGAAAAGAATGAGCAACAAGCTGTGTATTATTTTGGGAGGGGTTTATTCCCCAACGAGACTGACAAGGGAGAATCCAGATCATGGTGTACGCAGCGATCCTTTCCTACACTGCGCGAGTCTCTTGTACAATAACTACAAAATGCGATTCACTTTAATACCCACTTGAATTTACCTACTACAAACTGACGTATTGTTACATTTGCCAGCCCTGTATTGAAGATTATCTGACTCAGTCAACCAAAATTATAATTAAACGACTAACAGTGCTGCACAGCCCTAACATCTACCTATCGTTTTTCTTAGGCAAAGCTGTTTGAATAAAATTGTTGGATAATCTTAATAAACTCTATTAAAAATGATTTAGGAAATGCCTACATGCAAATAAAATGATAACATAATGAAATAATTGTTCAAGCATAAACAGTAAAATATATTCCGATATTTTTATTTTTTATTAATTAATTAATTTACAGCACACCAATTTGAGTACAGCATGTAAGCATCAAGAAAGGAAGTACTTTGAGGATGAGACCCTCATACTCCAAGATATTACCACTTAAAGCTGGTGCTATATACATCAAATAATATGTAAAAAGCAATGAGATAGTAGTTGAATATCTAGAGGATATGGAGCATGATCCCTATACTCCTGGATATTTCACTATACAAAAAAGCGAGTTTAAGTAGAATATCTAGAGAATCTGGGCTACAGCTCTTATGCTCCAGCATAGTCTATAAGACATTTGTAGATGCAATTAACATTCTAATAACAATTGTGAAGGTAAATGTACGTACTCCCTTGAATAAAAAAAAACCACGTTACAGTCTAACAGGATCAAGTACTACAATCTAAGATAAAATCTGTATTTATTAAAGTTTTCATCTAGATATGTACATTCTAATTTAAATATATCTTTATTAATTAAATACGACATGATATTAAAACGAAACAATCATTATTTGAACCATATGTGTTTATAGTTAAATACTACGAATCTTGAATAAATCAAAACATCATTACAATAGTGCAATTATACGACTACGTGTATTGCCAATGTCAAATATAATATTATTAAATCTTTTTTATACATATGCTATCGAATACAGTTAATTCGTACGGATTCTAACATAAACAAGATAGGTGTGCAAAATTCAAGCAGTAATTATCATATCCATTTAATTACTATTATGACGTATATTAGTATAACATTAGATGTAATATATAAAGACTGATTAGTTTGTAATAAATCGAGATTAGCTTGTTGGAGTGCTCGCCGGTAGGTCATAGTCCTTAAGGTCTGGGTGAACACTCTAATGGTTACTCCCTACAACAAGTTTCCAAGTATCAAAAAGACACGGAAACGTTGCAGGGACCAGAATTGTGCAAGCCTTACAAACTTGTACAACAATGTTTTTAGATATAAATCATAAATGATTGTAAAAGCATAAATAAGAAATTAAATTTAAATAAAAAGTTTTAAATTTAATAAATAAAGCTTTCGGTTTTTAAATATTTTTTTAAACGAACTTTAAAAATAAAAAAAATATTAATTGAGGCCAGTACCAAGAGTATGAATGGCTCTAAACAGTTTCAAGTACAGCAATATGCGAAAATTTCTAAATAAATTAATCTAAACAATTTATTTAAATAAATAAAAAGGACTTTCAAGTATCTAACTGTACGAATATATCTAAATAAATTAATGTAATAAATTAATATAAATCAAACAAAGGAGCTTTCAAGTACAGTAGTGTACGAAACTTGCTAAATAAAATTAAATAAGAGAAGTTAATTAATTTTAACAGCAGATAACTAGTTCTAAACCGAACGTGAGCTGATAAATGAACTAAAAGAATAATTCGTCCAAAACTGAATACGGGCCTTTTAAAATAATAAAAGAACTTTTAAGTAGCTAAAGGTGCGAAAGTTTCTGAATATAAAAGCTTTCATATAATAAGAAACAATAAAATAATAAGTATCCTTCTAAATTAATAAAATTTCGTTATTCGTATTCAGGAAAACTGTAGCGAAGTAAATCAGTTAACTAAAAGAAAATACTTGAGGAATTAAAAGGAATAATCAAAATGGCATCCGCAAAAGAAGAGCAGATGAAAATGTATATACCGCAGCGCACAAGTTCGAAATGAGGTGAATGGAATGTGAACGGATGGAGGTTGAAGGTGGATCTGGAATTCCCACGATTGTTCAAGCAAACAGAAGACTGGCGGGATCAATAACGCCGCTACATCGAGATTATGACGCTGGGCCCGTCAAGGACCATCCCAGAGTAGGAACAGACCGAGTACCAGCGTAAGTGGGAGGTCGGCCAGGAAGTCATCATTCAATACGCTAAAGAAGCACACCAAACAAAAGAGTGACCACCAAATCCACCGGGACAGTGAAAGCCGCTGTCGTACGAGTCAAGGGACAAAAATCCAAAAAAATCAACGTCGACCGTTGTTGCATCATCACCTAGCTAGAAGGTAGAAGGAAGATTATCACTTTGTCTAAAGACTGAAGGAAGTTTATCATATTGCTAGAAGGTAGCGCTTCGCCCCATAAAGAAGAAGAAGGGAAAAGCTGGAGGATGTAACAGCACTTCGAGGGCAGCCAAAGTATTGGAGATACCGTCATGAACCAGGAAGTCCGTCTCCTCTACAGACGACATTCAATCCAACTTCTTTAGGTTGACGCGGCAGTACGTTCAAGCACGAACAGTAAAAAATATACAGATATTTTAATTTTTTATTAATTAATAAATTTACAGCATATCACTCTGAGCAGAGCATTTAAGCATCAAGAAAGGAAGTATTTTGAGGATAAGACCTTCATACTCCAAGACACTTCCTCTTAAAACTGGTACTATGTAAATAAAATAATATGTAAAAAGCAATGCGATATAAGTGGGGTATCGATAGGATACGGATGATGATCCCTATACTAATGGAAATTCCGCAATCCGAAATTAAAACGACTTTAAGTAGAATATCTAGAAAATCTGAGGTACAGCTCTTATAATCCCCGATATTTTATAGGACACTTGTGGATGGAATTAACATCCCAAACACATAATTGTGAAGGTAAATGTAATTGTACGTACTTGTTACTGTATTCCCTTAAATCAAGAAATACCACTTTACAGTTTAACAGGATCAAGTACTAACAGATAAAATTATATAAATATTTTTTAAAGATTTTATATGGATTATAACATAAAGAACATAGGTGTTCAAAACATAGGTGTTCATAAGTTTCATATCCAATTAATTTAAATAATGACGTATATATTTATCCCTTAGGTGTAGTATATAAAGGCTGATTACTTTGTAATAAATCAAGATTACCTTGTTAGCATTAGTACAGTGTGTTTTACTCAACGCACGTCAATATAACGGTGCTCCACAGTAATTGGGTTAATTTATAGCTATGAGCCATAAAAGACTAATCTAATACACATTACTCTTTTGTTCAATAATATTTGTATTCCATTACTACGTGCAAAGAGATTAATAAACTTCGCGCTCATGTTCGACCAATTGATTCCCAAATTATTTATAGAATTATTCTACTTACAGTTTTTGTCATTCCTACGATGACAAACTTGATTTAGATTTCGCACTGTTAATTTATTATTTCACTTTAATTAATTTTAATTCATCTCAATAAATAAACTTATTGATTAATCAATTTAATTTGTTTTATTCAAAGAACTTAAACTTAAAGGAATTATTTAATTGTTTTCCAACACTGAACTCTACTGAGTCCCATATCTAACTTTCAATACTTATTTAACAATTTAGTTTATTCATAATTTAATATTTAAGAACAAATTTTAATTTAATTAATAATTTTACTTTCAAAACATTGGCTGACAATAAAATTATGAGAGCTGCGGCTCCCTTATTCATTTTATTTCCCACACGGCACTCTCAAAATTTCCTATCAGAGTTACGACCAGTAATTCTCACTTCTTTCTCCCTATCTCTGGTAAAATGCTATAAATTAATGTATTCTCACTTAATTACCTATTAACCTTTCTGTACTGACTATTATCACCAATCAGCGACGATCTCCTCTGCTATCTATAATTTGTATAATTGACGTGTTTGGCCTTGTTTTATTTTCCGACGGATGTAATAATGCTACTTTGAAATTATAACTCAACCGATGTGTAAGATGATTTAAGTGTTTTTATATTATACTTTATTTAATGACTAAAAGTCTAACTCAAAGGCTAAGTGTTAGAAACATTTGCATTTCTTGCAACTAGTTGTCTAGCACACAAAACGCTTAAACCACTAAACATTTCAAAGAATCTAGCCATTTTGAAGTATTCATATGACTTACAAGTATCTAGCGCACAAAAATATCTACCGTAGAACTAAATTAGAACGAGAACAAGTTTTCTCGTTACAATATATGGACATAATTTGTTTAAATATTTTGTCTTTTATAGTGTTAAAGATTTGTGGTTATTAAATTTGAAACGATGCATTTTGTTAAAGATATTTAACTTTTTGGTTTCACAAAATGAAGATTACAACGTACTATATACAGGCGTGTGGTCCTTTAAACCTGTTAGGGTAAATACTAAATTTGTGAGAAAATTAAAAATGGCGGATTTTCGAACCTTCTAAAAAAATAAAGATTTTTCACGGCCCGCAAAATCATAGACCATTTTATCATAATGCATTGAAACGCGTTATATTTAGGGTTTGAAGTGTTTCAATAAAATTACATCAAAGCGTCGTAAAATTATGTTCGTAACATGCAAGCTTATTATAATGCGATAAACTTGATAAATAGGTATTTAGGATATTGGTGTTGCAACATTTTACTAAATTGCTGTTGTATTTTGGAATAAATAGTTCATCGATGGATTTATATAAATGCTTTCTTTTCATTTTTATCATGAACTTAGAACTTAGACATTCATAAAACAAAGTTTTATTTATTTATATAAAATATAAATATACATATACCTAAATATACCTATACCAATACAAAATAATTCGGATTTGAACAACGGTGTAGACACTCAAACTCTAATCAACGCGAAATGCGATTTGCTAAATATTAAATTTAAAGGTCCATGCAGCTGCGAAACAATCACATCGACATATGCTAAACATTGAATAAAATATGCTATCGACATATGATAAACTTTGCTAAATAGCAAAGTATTCAATCACCTCGTTGAAAGTAAATACCTGATTTTTATATTCATTAAAAAGTTGACCAATATTTCTCGAATTATACAATGCAAGTTTGTTTCCCGTTTTTGGCCAACTTTCATCTATCTTAGATAGACTGCTACCGACATTCAATCGATGGATCTAAAGAAATTTCGACTAACATTACCTAACATTACTGGATAGAAGGATTGGTTACTAACTTGACAAATAAACTCCTAGCTTCTAATTTAACCCACCCAACTATAAATGGATCGATGAAAATAAATAGTTTAATAAACTTTATCTCTTTAATATTAAATACATTATTAACGATGAAACAACATAAACAAAATAATTAATAAAATAATGAACTTACTGTGATTATTATATAATATATTCATAAAGCAATTAATTTGCACATAGTAATTTCTCAAACCCATTTTTAAATTACTAAAATAATGTCTCGGAAATGTTAAACGATTCAATAAGTTATGTTTTATAAAAAACCATTATTAGTTCATAAGTTCGTAATAGATGAGTTATCAAAACTTTTGCTTCTAACTGGCGCTTTAATTAAGCCTTTTACTAGTGCATGTACCTTCCCTGTCTCTACTACGGGTTCCTCTTTCCGAATTCTTACTTTATGTCACCAAACTGCAGGTGTTCAATTAATTTGGAGCTTCAATTATAGAATCGATCTGTATATGATTTGTAGCTACGCTACTAAATAGATATCTGTTACTTTATAGATACTGCTTAATAGCTATGCCAATAGATGGCTACTTGACTGATTAATATTGATAGTTCGTAACGTATATAAAATAGAACTCACAGATATGAATATCTTTAACATTTTCGGCGTTACAGTATGATAGTATAACTTTAAGACGTAAATACCTATTAATCATTAATGAGATAAGTTAATCATTTGGAAACGATACATTGACTGCAAAAAACACCCAGTTAGTGTATAAAAGCCAGACAAGGTCGTTGGACCATTTTTCGCATATGTGGTAACCATCATCAGTAACTTTTGTTTCAGTAGCATGATTGTCTAAGAACTTAGCTTACTGTACACACATGCACTTTTACAGAGTTTTATGAACGTAGATAGTAGTTATATATTTAAATCCTTTTGGAGATTTCTTTCAAATTTCCGTTATAGGTTCAGAGTAAATAGATATTTTCTAATCTTTTCAAAATAGGCTGACATAGTGCTGATAGTATTCTATTAACCCTAACTATTTCAAATCAACTCTAAATCTTAATACAATTGTAGAAAACCCGTAAATAATGTCTCTTAGATTACAATAGAAAATGACACACAAGAGTGATGGCCGATTCTACCCAGCCTCCTGACATGTTCCAAAGTCGCTCTAAAATAGTACCCGGTCCGCGGAGCGGTATTGTTTCTATATTTTAGAACAGGTATTGCGATTGCCAAGTGATTTGAAAATCCAAGATGGCGGATAACATGATATTTCCGATTGTCATTCTCCTTTAACTTAAAAATCTGTGGAGTGTAACGGCGTCCGACACCTGCGCACTGGGGTCTTGGGGGTTCACGTGGGGACTCTGCCCTGCCCCGGGACTTATGTGGGGAATCTGTCCTGAACCAGGACCTGCGGTAGGAACCTCTGCTCTGTACCGGGAACTGCTGAAGGGGCTTGAGCCTGGCTCTGCGGTGGCGGCGCTCGTCGTTTGAATTTGAAGTTATGTTGTATTCTTCTTCTGTTCATTTTACGTAGACCTTCTTTAGCCTTAGCAATACCGTGACATATATCCAACGCTATGTTTTATCGGTAACAAATATTCTTGTAACTGGTACTTTCAGATGTTAATGGTTGGTAATGCAGATTCCTGTATTACTGGTTGTCTACTTCCAACTATTCGCTTCAATCATATCTTTTTCCGATTTCAGCGTTAGTCTTTCAGCAGATTTTGCACTGAACATACGTGCGCATATTAACAAACATAATGTCGACTACCGTAATGGTTATTGATGATGGTTCAACATCGACTAATGAGATTACAACTTTGCAATCAAACAGCAAACAAAAAATGTTTGTTGGTTCAGATAGGCAACAATAGGCGAACAAAAAACGAAAATATCAGACAGCAAGTAACGCATTAGACTTAAAATTTCATTCTAAAAGTGGTACGTGGAAAATTGGTGAGAGCTGTATTCTTATCAAAGACAAACTTATAACAGTTGACGAGAGAACATATCAGAAAACAAATGGTTTAATTGATTTGCTATTTAAAATTAATCTATCGAATTACACCGCTCATGATGAAAAGATGTATTTACATATTGTACTAAGATATAATGTACTAAGACGTTATTGCGAATTGCAAAAACGTGGTAATCGTCCTGCAGAGTATATGAATGTCATTAACCATTATTGGAAAAACATCAATCGCTAGTTACATTATACAGTAATGCTCTGTAAGGGACGAAAACTATAGCGCTAAAGTGACTGACTGTGAATACAATGATACAGATATATATGAAAACAATCCTACTGCATCCAACACCAATAACATTAAAAACAACATCTCGGATGATTCCCGGTTCATTTCTGCAAACGAGAATGAAGAACAAGGCTTAGACACTGCAGCATCAATAGATGGTAAAAAAATTATAACGAGATCAACACCTTCAATCTATTTGAGGCGTTCATATAGTAATTCTCCGATTAAGAAGATAAAACGTATTACTGAGCTGAAACACTATTTTGAAAACGAAGGCAATACTAATAAACAGATTTTTAGTGACCTTTGGCTGAAACATGATTCTAAGGTATACATCAAAATATTTCGGCTTATATTTGCAAAACCGTTCACTAATATGGATGCTGTTACCACCGAAACATATTGGTTACCTATAAAACACAGTGTCAACAAGCATAACCGAAAAAAAAAACAATGGAAAAAAATATTAAACAACTCGGTAAAACTATTTTATTTTTACAAGAACTTTATTTTTACAAGACTCAAATTCTAGATAATTCCCCTATAATTATCTAGAGTCACGTCGACAGTTTACTGGGTCCGAAAAGTCATTACTTAGAATATAAGAATTTAGATGGGACTTCATTTAAACCGAAACTATACATTTAAAAATAAAATGTGAACATTTATTATATATTGTAAATGTATTGAACAAATAAATAAATATTAATTATCTTAAATCATTAGTTTTATGTGTAAGGATACATTAACTCAATGGTCTGTGTTACAAACGTTCTCATTCACTAGTACTTAGATCTAAATATAACCCCCTCAATTTTGGGGGTCGCATTCTCCAAACTGCGATCTATATATTTCATTTCGTTACACTTCACTTCACTAATGTATAACTATTTTTTATTTCTGTCAGTTAAAATTAAACATCTGGGATTGGTAATAAATGTATAATTGGCTTGATAACCGCACACATATCACACACCATTACCCACATACACACACACATACACACACATTGTCTATCTCTATGAGTTTGAATCTATTTGAATTTTTGAATCTATTTGAATGGTATCTAATATTCATTGAATCTATTTCTCTCGCTGCTTCACTGTATTTCCCATTGTGAAAGTAAGTTCCGATCATTAAAATTGAATTGAAACGTTGCGATATTGAAATTTGAACTGAAGATGTACCATAAATTGAATTGAAAGCTCGTTGTCATTGAAAATTTCACATATTCATCTATATAGAAACGTTAATATTAGATCTTCACTTGGCTAAAATCGTCTGAAGATATTCATTATACTCTTATGAGATGTTTGATATTAATTGAATCTATTTATTTTGCTATCACTGGAATCTATTTTCTAACAGCTGGATCCCGTATCTCTATGAGTTTGGATCTATTTGAATTATTATATGAGCTATCTAATATTAATTGAATCTATTTCTCTTACTGCGTCACTGTATTTCCCATTGTAATACTAAGTTCCGATCATTAAAATTGAATTGAAACGTTGTGATATTGAAATTTGAACTGAAGATGTACTATGAATTGAATCGAAACCTCGTTGTCATTGAAAATTTTACATATTCATCTATATAGAAACGTTAATCTTAGATCTTGACTTGACTAAAATCGTCTGAAGATATTCATTATATTTTTATGAGATGTTTGCTATTAATTGCATTTATTTTCCTATAACTGGAATCTGTTTTCTAACAGCTCGATCTCGTATCTCTATGCGTTTGGATGTATTTGAATTATTATATGAGCTATCTAATATTAATAGAATTTTGAAACATGTACACATGGTCTAGTTATTGTGAAACGATGAAACCATTTGCACATAAAGAATATTAAGAGTCTTTCTTTCAATAAATTTTAACTATAAGCAGCGACATTTAAAAAATCACAACGCGTGCTAACCAATAAATTAGATTTTTAGTATACACAACTGAGCGAGGATTTGAATGACATTGAAAAAATTTCATATGTATATATAATTACAGTAGTTTATTTACGCAAAATTAAATATTAAAGCAGAAAATTAAATATATACATACATATATATATATATATATATATATATATA
>WYDF02099210.1:0-10675 GCA_009867245.2 Adranes taylori | reverse complement strand
ACAATTTAATAATGTTATAAAATACTTTATGAAGAACTTGTTTTTTACAACTATAATTAAATATGAAAAATGCCGCCTGGTGCGGACCGCACCCACCGCCCCTCCCTAGGTACGCCACTGAGTATACTCATCAAAGTATCGGGTTGTCCGTAAATGATAAAAAAGTATTGAACAAATAAACCATTACTTTAAAGAATTTTTTCTAAATAGGATGGCCGGAGACATTCCCTCATTTGCTTCTACCTCATTTGCACGGTCTCTATTATATTTTTTGATTGGTAGTAAATGCGATGTAGATTTTCTCAATTAATAAATTAATAATATTTGTAGATAAATCTTAAATTAGAATTTATTATTATGAAAATAGTATTTTGATAGTATTCCGATAAAACGTAACTAAGTGAAGCCGACAGCGGAAGCCATTATCTGGTTGCTTTGATAGCTCCACAAAGAGAACAGTGGGTCTTTATAAAATAAAAAATAATAATAATGCGACTGTGTTTTATATTCATATATAGGAAAGTAATTCACTTAAATAAAAACTACATATACTATTATATACCATTTATGGCTTTTATATACTATTTATGTACATCGCACATAGTGGAGACATATGAAAGATATAGGATTCATATTGTAAAGTGGAGATTTGTCCACGGTCCTAGTTAGGTTGACGTAAAAGGATGGAACATTAAGTACTAACAAATAAGTTGAATACGTTAAAATAATTAGACACCATTAAATGTTTAGCATTGTAAATAATATTTTAGATAGAGAACAGTCGATAGATCTATTGTATGAGCAGAGTACAAAGATAAAAATTGATTATACCCTATACTAATTAAGTAAATCGCCAATAGAACAATTAAACCAAGCTAGAGTGCATTGATCAAAATCAATTAAGAGAGAGGGCAAATATGCAGGTGTTCAGACGAACTAGATAATGGTTATAGGAAATATTCTAGAATGCGGTATGTGGAAGGGGTCAGTATGTATAAAAACGGGACACAGTAAAACTGAGCTAGCGGGATACAGTAAATTTTGGGCATCATTTGCTGTCGGTCGTAATCTTCAAATAAGTAGCGAAATAAAAATCCGGAATAAAATAATATTAAATTATTAATTAAATAAAGAATTAAGTCATGTCTGAGTAAAGTGTGGTCATAAGTTAATTAAGTTTAATGTGAGACGATAGTAGCAGTAATGTTTTTAAGAATAAGTCAAATAGATTAACTTGAGTAGAATTTTGATGAATAAATATAGATAAATAAGATAATGGTGCGTTATTCTAAAATAATAAATAAATAGTATGTGTTACACAAGCGGCAAAAACCTGTAAGTACGTAGTCTAAGTTTTACTGGGATGTAATTGAACAAATCATAGTCACTTTTATTCAAGGGATGATTTATTTTATTAACTGCAAAGTGTTGATTATTTTATTTTACGTATGGGAATGAATGAGCATATCACTTGATTGCATCTAAACATTTTAAAGCAGCCAATACAGTTTAACCACTGTTTCATTTCTGCTGCCTGAATTATTAAGGTTTATGACTATCGTTAAAGTTGGACGTTACCAATAATTATTGTGCCACGAAAGGCACAATTAAATCTAAACGGCACGTCCAATTTGGCGATGGCCCGGCCTATTGTTTTATTCTAAATTGAGTGGGCAAAATGGGATATTTAGATTATACTGTTCCGCAATTATTCAACTAATAAAGTAGCTAAACTAAAGTGGTATCTTATAAAATAACAAACGAGTTCGCGGTACCGGTAATTGTGGGCAGGGGATTGCTTCGCTAACCCATATAGAAGTCTCATCCATATCACGTCGGAGAGAACAATCTTCCGCCTAAAAAACACGTGACAATATTTTAAAGTTTTTTTAATTTGTTGTAGTACATCTCTTAGATTCACATTACAAGAGTGTATGTGAAGGATCGTTCAATGCTTAAGAGAATTTGATCTTGACAAATGATTGGAAAAATTAAATTAAAAGTTTTCCAAAAACAGAATTCATAGATTTTCTCAATAGATAAACCACATTATGAGATATATTGTTTTTATTCTTATAAATATATTTTTATTATAAATTTTGTTATTACGTATTCCATATTTTTAAAATGTATATTTTGTATCATATTATGGATTCAAATTACATTAATATATACTAATATTTTGTCTAACTTTCATTCGAATGTAGCTTGGAGCTGTTAGAGAATTTCAAAGCATTGGGTTAACAGCAACTGTTGCGGAATGAGCGGTTACTCTAAAGAATTGTTAGATATTAACGTATGGGATTCCGACAAGCAACTATTTGATTTGATAAAGGAAGAAAAGAAACGTCAAATTGGTAGCTTAGAACTAATTGCATCAGAAAATTTTACTACATTACCCGTACTACAGTGTCTCGCTTCATGTCTACATAATAAATATTCAAAAGGAATATCAGGTCAAAGGTTAGATAGATTAGATTAGATAGACCTTTATTGGCATAATAAATACTTAAACTTAAAATAATAATAATAACGTTAACTACCTAATAAAACAAAACAAAATAATAAATCAAAATAAAAACTAAACCTAGACAAACCCATAACAAAACCAAAATCACTTTTATTTATGGAAGAATGATGGACATGGGCTCTCCATGTTGCAACCAATTATTTTATTATTTATCCTAACATCGTTTCCGTTTTGTCCCTCTGTTAATCCTCTCCAATATCCTCAACCCACCTACTTTATGCCCCAAACACACCATTATATTCTCAGCCAGTATCCTCTCACTCTCATCCCATACTAATCGTACACATTCGCTTTCCCAATGTTCCCATCTTTCCTACCTTTTTCCGCATATCCTACATAATCTCTCATCCTCATTCATCCAGTACCTATTTCCTCGCTCCTCACTTCCACATCTAAATCTAGCTACTAGCCTCTTACTTTCCATATTCCATCCAGACTGCATAAACTTAGGCATTCCACTCTTATGTCTTTGTATCTAGTATCGTTTCTGCTATTTCTTATTTTCATATATCTTTCTTGCGTCGCGGCATCTTTAATTAATTCTTCCATCTCCCCAACAACCCCAACTCCATCAAAGATTTTCTCATATCTTTTCCCAAGAGACTACTCGATTTTTTCATATGCTTTCTTTCTTGCCCTAAACCATTCGTTCATACACCCTTCTCTACGCACATTCATACCTACCATATATATTTTCTTTACCAGTCTGTGATCCTGGTCCATTAACACATTTTCTGTCAAAGTTCACCATTTTCTTGAAACCTGCCACCCAACATTTACTAATTTCATCCAACACTATCTCACCTGGTGTTGACCTCTCCAGTCCTAATATTCTTTTCAAGCATCCTAATTGCGCCTTTTCAATCTTATACGTTTCACATACTCCCCAAACTTCCGCCCCATACAGCATTATTCTCTTCACACACACGCATCTAGTATTTTTGTCGTAATTTTCACAGATTTCCTAAACCTCCCCTCACACACCTTATTCTTTCCATCGCTACTCTCGCTTTTTTTGCAACCATTCTAACACACTCCCTACAAGATGCATTCTGACAAAGTATATACCCCAGATATTTGTAGCTTTTACCTTCTCTATCTCCAAACTTAAAAACATACTTTCTGCTCTCCCGACCTCTCTTCTTGCACACCATCATTTTCGTTTTCTCCACATTCATCTCTAACCCTCTCTTATGTACAATAACATCAGCATAACTTAATGACCATATTTTTTCCATTTCTACAATCACACCTCCTGCTTGCCCCATCCTTATCACATCCTCCACATCTGCCATGTTATATTAAATCAGCTGACATCTTTGCCTCATACCCGTCCTTACCTCAAACCACCCCGATACTATCTCTCCAACTCTCGCTTTTATTTTCGACACTTCATACATTCCACTTATGATACCTATCAACCTCCTTGAAATTCCCAATTCATACATTCTCTTCCATAGCTTTCCCTACTTATCTTATCAAATGCAGACTTGAGATCAACAAACAACAGATATAACTTTTCTTTCACTTATTTCTTGTTGCATCAAATAATTTATTGTTGTCCGCTGTACCCTTTCCCTTTATAAATTCAGTTTGCGTATTAGATAGGACTTTCTTTTCTTTCACTTCCTTCTCCAGCATTTTGTTTATAATCCTAGCAAACATTCTGTATAATCCATTCCTAATAGTCACTCCCCTATAGCTTTCACTCTTCCTTTTATACTCTGTTTTATATACAGGCACCATCTCCCTTCTTCCATTTTACCCATCTACTCTGCATACATACACCTTGCTAACGCTCTTAGACCACTATCACTCAACATCCCCATACCTCCATCGGCATTCCGTCCGGTCCAGAACATTTCCATTTTTTATATTTGTTATCTCCTCTTCCACCTCCTCTTCACTAATATCTTCTTCCCACATCATCAATTCTTTCTCATCTACTTCAGCTTCCTCACTTCTACTTTCTCCGATTTACTCTCTGCACTTCTCCTCCCTTTCACTCAATTGTAAGATGCAGTCTTCTCTATCAGATCCTGACAACTCACTTTTCATTCAATAACCCCAAACATTCATTTCATTCTTTAAATTGTGAATTATTCTTCCCTAACTCTCCGTTCCTAACCTTTTATACTGTCCTTTTTCCAATTGTCCTTCACTTCCACATACTCTTCCCAAGACTTGTACGTTCTCTCACTGCTTTTAATGCCTCTTGCTCTACCCATTATCTATTTATTTCATCTTTCATACCTATTTTCTTCATTTTTAGATTCTCTATCATTCTTTCCATTAAGTCATTTACATCCTCCACCCTTTCCCAATTCATACCTTCCAATTTCTGTTATAATCTCTGTTTTTCCTATTTCACTCCAGTCTTATCTTTTACTCTCCCATCTCCTGCTGTCTGCTTTTTTCACAACGGTGTCATAATACTTATTTTTTTATAATTCTATAATTTGCAAACGAGCAATTTGCTAAAATGACTGTAATTGCAAACTAGCAATTGTTAAACACGACTACTTCTTTAAGCAACTTTTTTTAACAAAACTACAGACATTCTAACTTGTTTAACTGCTTGTAACAATACAAATGTATTCTTCCAAAAGAATCATATACTAATGCGGAAACCAAACATTTAGGTAAAGATAACCAAAGCTGAAGACAACAGTCTACGGTATTCGAATACTATCTTAAACGACCATTGGATAGTCTCTAATAAGTTTATCTAAAGTGTTTCAAACTATAGTTTACTTTTCTCAAAGTTTGCAAAACTAACTGAGAAGATGTTAGGCGCGTGGCTCTTGTTTGTGATTGCTTGTATATTTATGTTTAGAACTTTGAAGACGATTGTTGCTTGGGCTTTGTCGGGTCAGCAGGTTCGTAGTCGGAACTTAAGATTTTCTTTGTTTCTCGCAGCAACTTGTGATATTTTGTGTTTAGGAATATCTTGCAGACAGTTCTTTTTGGGGGTTTTTGGTGGTGGGGGCCCTGGTTCTCCTTGGGTGGTCGTGGGATGCCTTGTTATTTGACTGCTCTGGCGCACATTTTTTGCGATGTTTGAGGAATGGTCTTCGTCGAAAATGTTGAACAAAATTTCTTATTATTATTACTTGCATTATAATCAGTGTTTTGAAAATTTGTTTGTTTCCAAGACTTGGCTGGTTAACCTGTTCATTCCATTGCTTATTTATTGGCGTTTGGTAGCACTTCTTGGTCCTATGGTGCCTGTTTTCGTTACTACATGATACTCCTCGTTTACATGTAGCATTATCTCGCAATTGCTGCCCTTGAATACGTACTCAATCATAGGCTTGTTTTCGCCCAATCTAGTTTATCAAGTCCGCATCCTATTTTCGGTATTGCAATTATGGTGTTATTGCCATCCAAAAAGTTTCTTAATTGTGTTAAGCAGTCAAGCATAGTGGGTTTTCCATGCGAGTATCCTTTTGTGACTAAATAAAAAATGTGTGCAAAACAGTGTGCAATGACATAGTCTTTACCCGAGTGAAATAAGTTATATTGATTTCTTGTCTGCGTTTGTATTTTGTGGTATTTGAATTAGTTTCCCAGAAGTTTCGAAAGTCATCAACGACTGCTGTACATATCTAATGATTTCCTTCATGTACTGCATTATTTCTGTTTTTGATGTGTCATTGCTGTCTTCATTTTCGGGCAGCAAATCTGAGCATTGTTCTATGCCACATAGTTGCGTTTTGTCTCTTTGTTTAATAATGTACATTCATATGTACTGATTTCATTTGTATGTGTCTCATTATCGCTATTCGTGATTCTGTTGTTTTTGCCTCCGTTGTTTTATGATGTAGTGGTTCCGGTTGAGTCCCGCAGCGTCCTTGTACAGTTGTAGTACACATTTTGTACTTAGATTGTTTTGGGTTTCAATATCAACAGTGGAACATGACTTGTGGCATATAAAAAGTCCGGGTTCGATTACTGAGTTCTCTGATTTTTGCATGGACTTCTTCCAATTGTATTTTTAGGTTTCCAATTTCGTACATATATCCTTCTTCCATTTTGGTGGATTCGTTCATTATCGAGTTGTTGTGTCATCATTTTTTGTCCAGTGCCACAGTTAGTGCAGATATTTCATTATCTTGATCAGCAATCTTTTGTATTATAATATCCATCTCCAGCTCGTCACTAGCTGTTCCGCAGCTGGTTACATGTTTCTCTTTATTGTACTGATTGTTTTCCTTTCTAGACAGCTACGTTTGTGACACTTCCAGCAGGTATAGTATCCATGGGTTTTGTTTGCACAGCACCAAAAACTCGTTTTTATTTCAGGTAGTGGTTGTTTGTGGCTCATGATTGAGGAGCCAGATAACTAACGAAATAGAATGAAAATTAAGTTGTAGAAGAAGGACATTGTTGCTACAATACTTTTTTGAGTGATATAACACTTGGTGGTTGATATCCTCAACAGATGATTCAGAAGTTTCAGAAATATTAGGTTATTTTAAAACTTTGGTTAATACGCCACATTTAGAACACTGTGAACAATTTAAGTATTAAGACTACGATCACAGTCATAAAATTGAAGTTTTTTTTCCTAAAGCTCAATCGAATGAATGAGCTGCGAACATCTAAATGGATACGTTCAGCTACTTGCAGCAATCAGTACTTGCCTAGAATAATGAAACAATGTTCGAAATTAAAATGAAATCATTGTATTTCTGATTTGTTAAAAGACATCATATATGTATTTGTATTTCTTTGTTGTAGTTTTAATATGAAATGTGATTTTGTAGGTAGATCCTAATACTGGCTATATAGACTATGATCTTCTCGAAAAATCGGCTAACCTATATCGGCCAAAAGTTATTGTTGCCGGAGTGAGTTGTTATTCTAGAGCCTTGGATTATAAGAAATTCCGACAAATTGCAGATGACGTCTCTGCATATTTATTTTCCGATATGGCTCATATTTCTGGTCTTGTTGCAGCAGGTATTGTTATACTTAATAAGTAATAAATGAAATATCTATAGTTTTTGGAATACTAATTTATTTGCCAATCAAATTAGTCTCTTTACATGAAAGATTTTCTTATTATCAGTACCTTTCGATATTGAGAATGAGAAGATCTTCAATGTAAAGACATTATTGTATTTGGGGCGGGCGTATCGAAATATGATTTCTAAATTTATAAAACATACAAGATGTTTCTAAAAAGTTTCAGATTTTTTATTTCTCTAAATCACTTTAATATAGTTAAGTTTACAAATAAGCTTTATTAAGATGTTTTTGTATTATATAAGATTTCTAAGTTTTATTTTCTCAACTTTCATAGATATGAGATTATTTCAAAATATATTGTGCATGTTTTTTTGAGAAAAAAGACCGCAAAGTTAGTAAACCAAAGAACATAAAGTACTTAAGTTTACAAACGCACGTTACAAATAAAACAAAAGTATTTTCAAAACATTTTTAACAGGGTTTATTTGAATTTTCCGGAGATGTAACAACAAGCACATCAAATTTATTATAAAAATATATAGGTAGTATTACTTTAAGACTTGTATAACTGTTGTTGATAATTAGGTGTGTTAATTATTTCGAAGACAGCGTATTGACGTTGAAGAATTTCAAATTGACTTAAAAAATACCAGGTAAGGGTAGATGCATTTCTGGTATTGGTGGTAGGCCTTCTTCAGTGCCATCTGCTTTCATCATTTCATTAGCTTATGAGTCCAACGCTTAACTACGTGATACCACCTGGCTATGCAAATCAATTTAAATATCGTTTTATTTGACTTTCATACGTAAACTTGTATGCCTGTATTATTACAATCTTTGAATTTAAATAAAGTTTATGAACCAAGTAACGGTGAGATAATCTAATTAACTCATCCAAACAATTACGAATATTGTAATATGGGACTTACACAATTAAAGTAACCCTAACCACCACTAAATCATCTTTAGTATAAGCGAGTCGCGCGGCTTACCCCAGATTGTATTATAAGAATATAACTTTTGTTGATAATTAGGTGTGTTGATTATTTCGAAAACCATATTGACGTTTAGGAGTTTCAAACTGACTTAAAGAACATTTTTTTTTTTAATTACCTTAAAACAGTCTTTTTTAAGTTAATTTGAAATTCCTAAACGTCAATATGCAGTTTTCAAAATAATTACACACCTAATTATTATCGAATTTAGACGTGACAACTTCGAGTTCTATTAAAATTTTTGTTTTATATGTTACAAGCATATCTTTTATTTTAGGTGTGACACCTAGTCCGTTTGAATATAGTGATGTTGTAAGTAGTACAACTCATAAAAGTATGCGGGGTCCTAGAGCTGGTGTGATTTTCTATCGAAAAGGAGTGCGCTCTACCAATGCAAAGGGAGAAAATATTATGTATGACTTGGAATCAAAAATAAATCACGCCGTATTTCCAGGAATACAAGGTACTTTTAGATCACTAGATTCAGAACCTGTTTGAATTTTGCAAAAAAAATCTGTAATGTCCTTTTCAAAACTTGTCTGACTCTTGAGACACTTTAATATGATTAATTATACTTTTGTTAGGTGGACCGCACAATAATACCATAGCAGCTATAGCTACTGCAATGAACCAGCTAAAGACACCTCAATTCGTTGCTTACGCTAAACAAATTGTGGCAAACGCGCATCGTTTAGCGACACAACTGCAAGCCAAAGGATATAAGATCTCTACAGGCGGCACAGATGTACACATGTTGCTTGTTGATCTTAGAGATTTTGGACGACTGTCTGGTGCAAAGGCTGAGTTTTTATTGGAAGAGATTAATATCGCTTGCAACAAGAATACTGTACCTGGCGATAAGAGTGCCATGAATCCTTCTGGAATTAGATTAGGTACCTTATATAGGAAATATTTTGTTACTTTTAACTAAAGAGAACTTTTGTTTTATTTATCTTTGGGGTTTTGAGGGCACATTATCATATTTTCTACTTTTAGCTCTTTTCATATATAAGAAAATTTGAATTAATGTTCAATTTATGGACAACGTCAATACTATTTAACTAATGTAATTAATCAATTATATATTCGCCACCCTTGTTTGGTTACTTCTTGTTAGTGCTTAATATGTTTCTGAATTCCACCGCAGTAAGAAATTGTATCCTATGAGGCAAATCACATACCAAACCAATCCCGCAAGTCCTACTTGCTATCGAATGAAACATCACAAAGCGTATTTCTAAGAGTGAATTAGACGACCAACAGTTTGAAAAGTACGACTGGTGTGGAAGAACCTCCCACCCAGCTCATGCACGACCATTTTCCAAAACATTGCACAATTCATTTGAACGTTATAATGTTAATGCATTTGGAGGTTTTTCCCGGACTACTACAGCCAAATGACAAAGTTGTTGGTAATAGACATTAGCAAATATGCTGTTGTTCTTGTCCAGAAATTTCCAATGGATAATCCCTCTACCTGTTCCACCATAACACAGCATTATTGATAAGTTGGAGATTTATTTTTGTTATCACTACTTCAATTTTCCATGCAGGTATATTATCACAGATTGCCTAATTATGGTAATTTTGCCTAACTCCAGGTTATGGCCCTACCCTATATTTTCTGACCATTTTTATCTCACTTATTTGATTTGAAGCTTTTATTTATTAACATGCAGCCTATAATGTTGTATTCTTAATGTATTCTTTTTATATTCTGAAAATTATATATTTTTATAGGTTCACCCGCCATAACAACACGTGGCTTGGTGGAAGCAGACATTGACATAGTTGCCGATTTCGTCGACAGAGGTCTTCAATTAGGTAAAGAGATCAGCACAATATCTGGACCAAAACTAGTTGACTTTAAACACTTATGCTCGTCTAATCATGAGATAAAAAATAAAGTTTGTGCATTGAGAAATGAAGTTGAAAAATTCAGCTCGTCTTTTCCCTTACCTGGGGTTCCAGATTATTAAGGTTTTACGGAATATATTTTGTAATTCTATTAGACATATATTTCATATTATTTGTTTTATAATAATATCATAATAGTTAAAAATTAAATCTTTTATTATTTGGTAACTACAATAACAATATTAAGAGGTATGGTGCCCAGTCCACCATTAAAATTATCAAAGATTTCTCCTCATTTCCCCCCACTAACGTAAAAGAT
>WYDF02099199.1:0-10676 GCA_009867245.2 Adranes taylori | reverse complement strand
AACTGAGCAAACGGGTATTGATAGTAGTGAGGCAGTATTAATTATTATCTGGTAATAATTCTTATTTGGGACAAGAGACCTTTTTGGCGATCTGCCCACCCCTACCAAAAAAGGTATTTAAAACACAAAAAGGTGTTTTACTTTCTTTTTGCCTTTGAGGAAACAAATTTATCAACTACTTCATCAAATCAAATTTTACATTTCCATTATTTCATTTCAATTTAATCATTTCAATTTTTTCTCTGTCCACACTTAAAACTGCTAAGTCATTTAAGCAATCCTGTCCCATCGTTGATCTGTCAAAATTAATTTTAATTTGCTTAAGGAACATTCACAGCTAGAATTGATACCGAAATAGTAAGGAGTATTTGAAGTCGACATAAGAAGCTCTAATGCTCGTAAGAAGTTCTAATGGAGTTCTAGCTTCAATTCCTTTTCTACTGCGGAATAAAATCTTACAATCACATATTTCGCCATAGGTTTTACAATTTTGTAAAACCTGTTTTACAAAATTCACCCAAACTTTTATCGGAATTTAATTTGTGTAAAATTGTATTTTCAATTGCGGCTGCATCTTTTGTATGTATTTCAATAAATCCCAAAAGAGATTCTTTGATAGAAACTTTTCTATTGATAAAATCTATATCTACAACCTAAAGACTTGCGACATTTGTTGTCGATGAGCGATATCAGGGGTCGAATCAAATAAAAGTCTATAATATGTGTTTCTTTTGATGTCACTTATTAGCTGATTTCGAACTGTTGATACAAGAAGATGAATAAATTCATTTTGAATTTGTGGTGATAGATATGAGACACTTCTTGGTATTCCATTGCTTTTGCAGATGGTTTGCTAGCAGCGGATCAAACTGAACTCAAAGTTTTAGTAAAGATAATAGGTTTTCGATGTTTGTACCATCTTGAAGCGCTGGATTTTCAACATGACCACGTAAAGGAAGATTTCGTATAATAAGATGCTTCATAGAAGCTAATATTCGTTGTAAGGTATTTCGCCACCATTCCTTTTCGGACTGCATATTTCGGGTAATGCCGAGATTTACGTTCAATTGTGCGAAGAAACTATGTAACTTAGTAAAAGGCGTGTGATGGCCACACATAGACCCGTTCCGGGATATAGAATGTCGTGTGATTGCTCTATACGACCCGTATAACAGAGCAAAACTTGAGCGAAGGCTCCACGCCTATAAACAGCGAGAATTTGTATAGTCAGATTTAGTTCTCGATCTCGAGAACTCGAAGGCAGATGTCCAATAGCAGCAGCAGGTAGCAGCAGAGCAGCCCAACCAAGCCAGCTATGCCGAAACAACAGGCAGAGCGACAACCAGCGAAAATCGTTGAGATAATAATATATTTGGTGAGTGATCTTCATATACCATGTACTGTTTGATAGATTGCATGTATGTTGAAATGATTTTGTTTCTTTTCGTACCCCTATATCAACCTACTTCATTTACATCTAGAGTATATACTCCTAGCTAGTGCGTAATACACTTAGTAGTAGTCAATCAGCAGTAGTAACATCAGTACCCATTGCGGTGTTATGCGGTTATAGCACTATCCTTTTGTTCTCATACCCTACTAGAGTGAATACTGCTAGCATAGTTCGTGGTAGTCACTTAGCAAACAGTAACACAAATACCCATTGCGGTGTTACGCGTTTGTAGTGTTTTCCTTTTCTCTCTTACTCTACTAGAGTGTCTACTGCTAACACAGTTCGTGGTAGTCATTTAGCAGACAATAACGCCAGTACCCATTGCGGTGTTGCGCGCTTATAGTACTCACCTATTCCTCTCATACCCTAGTAGAGTGTATACTGTTAGCACAGTTAGTGGTAGACACTTAGCAAACAATAGCACTAGTACCCATTGTAGTGCTACCCGCTTATAGTGCTGTCATAGGATAACTATCTTTCGGTTATTCATATTGTGAGCTTGAACTAACCTGTGAGTTTAAACCTACATAGGACCTTGTAAAAGACGTAGATATTGTTCACCTACATATAAAAGTACCGTAACAACTGGATATGGAATGTGTAAAGTAGGACTATGTGTTAATTGTTTCATTGAATGTGATACTAAATAAGATATAAGTAAGTGTACTTCTTATGTAACTAATATATTTTTAGTTGTAATAAAAATTACTTATTTAAATATATTTTTCCCTATTTCGTACTTCCTCTGCTTAGCATGATCATATGATCACGGCCTATAAATCCCTATAAATAACAAACTCATTGAACATTTAGTAAAGTTAGTCTTATTTACATCTTATTTAATGTATCCTTCAAAACTTTTTCTACTACCAGTCAAAAAAAAAATTCCTGCATAATTGGGTTAAACGTTGTTCGTGTTGTGTATAGTTTACTAATTTTGACTTTCAAGATATTATGGAACTATAATACTTAGTAATATATTTTATTACAAATTGATCATTTAGTTTCAGTGTCTTAATTTAGAACAAAAACAGCATGAAAACAAATTAACTATCCTTCTGTTCATCTTTAATGAAAGTAGTTAAGATTATCTGTAATGCGCATATATGAGCAAGTTAGTATTAGTTACATCCGGAAATGTTCCACCTATTTAGACTAGTAACAATAACCGGCATCTAAAATAACAAATATTCCTTACAACTAAATACATAATATTATATATGCATAGCAATTCCGGACCCAAATAGCTGGATAAAATCTTTTACACAAATAATGGTTAGTTAGCGTTTTGTAATCGCGGCTTTAGTCGCATTAGTTTCATTGTAACTCTAAAAATTAATATGCAATAGCAGTTGGAACTATGTAGGTTAGACGTTTTAATTAAAAGATTAAATGAATCTAGGTGGCAATTTGTAAACATTTGACTTGTTTTATACTAAGAATTGTTTCATTGTACATAAAAATGGCGTATGTATAATTTAGGCTATTTAGCAAATTAATAAAAGTTTTAACGTCGACATAATACAAGTCGTCTGGAATTTTTGGCGTATTTGATGCAAATAGGAAGCAACAATGTACAGCTAGTAACTGCAAGAATGAGTACTTAGAGGCATTCCAATGGTGTTGCCACTGTTGCTTGGTTTGGCCTATTTTATTCGCATAGTATTGATGAGCATGTGTGACGTGACAACATCTGTAGCGTCGATTGATATCAGGGACCCGAACCGAAAACCGAAAACTGTAAAAAACCGTTATTTCTGCCGGAACGAAAACCGGAACCGAAGCGATATTTTTTTCGGTTCACTAAAAAAGTTTTCGCTGATCTTGTTGTATGTACTAATTGTATAATATATGGTATGTATAGTGGCCACAAGATGCGTAGTAGGCATTAGGCATCTCATATGCATAAATAATGTATTTTATCTGTTGAATATATCTAAACCATTCTCAGCTTACTTTTTAATTAATACTGTTGGTAAATAACATTTAGTTTAACGTAATACACAAATATCTTTATTTAGTAATGTTTGAAATGCAACAAAAAGTTTTGTTAAGTGTGTATTTCATAAGAACTTCATAGTTATATACAAAAATTGTATGCCCCTGTAAAGCTGAAACAAGTAGATTCCTAAATGAGGACTAGTCAGTTACAAGTCCTCATTTTATATTTACAAGTTCTAATTCTAAAGATTATTAGAACAGTATATAATGTAGTCTTCTTTTTCCTTAGCCTGTCATCGCCCAGTCCTGGACATAGGCCTCTTCCGTCCTTTTCCATGCCGATTTGTCTGATTCGTCTGTATCCATTTCTTTCCTACAGCCTTCTGAATATTATCCCCCCATCTCAATTGCGGTCGTCCCACGCTCCTCTTTGGGGTCCTGGATCTCCATTGGACGATTTCTTTCTGCCATCTAGTCTCGTCCTATCTTCCGACGTTTCCTGACCTTTCGCCATTTCAAGCTGGCAATCCACCCTATTGCATCCGTCACCTGAAAGCGTCTTTCGATCTCTTCGTTTTGCACTAGATCCCGTATGTTGATTCCTAGCATCGCCCTTTCCATCGTTTTCAAGCACAATCAAAGTCTGTTGGTATTACTTTGTGTGAGCATTTTGTCTCTAGGCTGTAAGTTGCCACCGGTTCGTGTACCATTCTCTTTAAGCTAATAGGACTTTTTAGATCTGTGAGGATGAAGCCAAGTTTACCGAAAGCCGCCAACGCATGTTCCACTCTCCTAGTTACATCTACCGTCTGGTTTGATGTTATTGTCGAGGTATATATAGTGGTCAACCACTTACAGGGTTTCTGCTTGATCGTACATTGGACTCAGGCCCACCTTCATTGATGCTTCCTCTAGTTCTTCAAGCATGTTTTTCAGTTGCTCGGATATGCTATTTATGATGACGATATCGTCGGCGAACTTTAGATGGCTCAGGTATATGCCGTCTATGTTTATACCTTTTTTCCCATATGGGAGCTTTTAAAATATCTACAGAGCCAGAGTGAACAATTTGTGCCAAGATGTGTCTGACAAACCCCTTTCTCGATTGAGATCCTTTCTGTGATTATTTTCGCTAATATTGCCCATGTTTCAATTGAATCAAAAGCCTTTTGATAGTCAACGACAGCCAGGTATAAACTGTTTTTCCTGGTTGTTCGTCTGGCTGGTAGAAGTCAAATTTATTCGCCAGATGACCTGTGACCTGGCCAGTAGTTTGTAAAAGATGGAGAGGAAGCTGATGAGACGGTAATTTTCTATGCTCGTACAACCAGTTTTTTGGATAATAAGGTGATTTTGGCATTCCGCCATTGTATTGGTAACCGTGTGAGGTATTCATGAGGACTAGTCGTAGATCATCCTGTATTTTACCTCCAATTTTTAACCTTTTGTCCCTTGCTCCATTTTTCCCCAAGTCTTTCTGTTCTTCATTCATTTCAACGCAGCTTTGAGCTCATTTTCGATAATCTCCGGTATCACCTCGGAGCCAACATTTCGGACACTCCGCCTTTCTATGTCCATTGTATGGTCTGGCTTATGTAGCTTATATTATGTAGTAACTTTATTAAATTGCTATAACTTTGTTTTTAAGTCCTTTTTGTTATAAAAATTATATAGATTATTCAAAGGCCTTGCTGCTCTGGTATGAGGAAATATTCGTCTTTGATATTTTAAATATATATGTGAGCACCTGCGAAAAGTTTTTTAAAAAGATGTGGACTGTGTGGGTGTATTTACATTAATTTGCTAATATTTAAATACGAGCTGAAGCAAAATCCGAAAACGGGAAACCAAGAATCGGAACTGAACTGGTATATTTTTTCCTTTGCGAACCGGAACGGAAACCGGACAAAAAATAACGGTTTGGCTTCTTGACTGATATGATGCAGTAAAACTGCGATATTCAGATGGCGGCGATGCTCTCTTACCATAACATTGCACAATACAAAATAATGGGGAAAAAAGCTGCGGCTAGAATCGTGCAATTTGACTACTGATATTTAGAATTATACTAAAGATAACAATGAAAGTACATTGTGCCCTCAAAATAATATTAGTCGCTGGCGACTCCTGGCAAAAAACATCTACCGTTATTTATGGGCAGTAATTAAGCCTTGCTGCATGACAGTAAAGATACAATTCTTTGAGTGCTCCTTCTTGTAGTGGGCTTCCAGTAAATGTTTTTTTAGAATAATTCGAACAAGCATGCCTTTCGAATTGTTACATAGGAGCGACGATTTGTCTTATCCTATATAACAACAGCTGCAATTTAATTTCGGAATAAAATATAAATATTCATTCTATCTGAAAAATGGGCACTCGTAATGTTTCATGCGTAAGAACACAGGTCGGAACGCAGCTGTTACTTTGTAGATGAGGTGTAGTCTAACCACGATGCAAGAAACTAAAAAGGGGGAAAGGAAGCTATCTTTTTACGAGAATGGGTTTTTCGTTCATGTTGTTAAAAAGAGATAATGGAAAAAATAATTTAAGTAATAGACTTTCTAATAATCAAAAGTGAGATACATTAAACTCCTACCGACGTGGTACGAAATAATGCTGGTATAGTTGTCATCTAGATATAAAAGGAAAACGAGGAAATTCGACTCTGGAAAAGTGACACTCCAACGCGGCAAACGATTCCCGTTCGTCACAGATTTTTTATCAGTTCTTAACTAGTCTTGATCAGCGTATTTTTTTATTATTATTTTTATTTGTCGTGAAAATAATGGTGGACGTTCGGATGTAAGTAAGCGATTACTTTTATTATAAATCGTGCATAACTAAAACACGTTAAGTTCTTTTGATTTTATTCTGCGTAAATAATTTTATTCAATGCCACTAATTTTCATTTCACAACAAGCTAACAATCTATTAACTTTTATTTAAATATTTCTGACTAGTTGCTATGTTTACTTATGAATTGAGTCTAAAGTTTAACTCTGGAAAATAAATCTTTATGCTAATTTAATAAACCAGAACCGTACTATATTTTATTATAGTGTCAGTCAACCAGTCCTTTATTAAAAACCCTCTAATAATTCTTTTTAATTAAATGCTGCTTGGTCCTTATTTAATTTATTTTTGACTTGGAGGAAAATTGAGTAGCATCAGTATTAACATTTATGTAAATAAAATAAATCTTAAGTGAGTACTACTTGTTTTATTATTTCGTAAAATTTATAGATCCTCAACAATTGTTGTTTCATGTCAAATAAATTATTTTGTGTGTTACGAGAGCTTATTTAAAATCAATGGTGTTGTATTATAATTGTATTGCCGTTTGATTGATGGACCAGAGTAATTTTATTTATACCCGTGTTAAAGCATGAACAGAAGAAAAATATTTGAATATTTTTTAATCTCATCTTCACGAAGGTACGTTGAAGATGTGACCTTCATATTCCAAGGTAATTTCGCTTAATTCTTGTGTTAAACATCTGAAAATATTCAAAAATTAATTAGTAAGTAGTATAATATCTGGATAATCTGGGTTACGGCCCTTATAATCTCTGATATTTCACAAAATAACTATTCAACATCAATTAGAATATCTGGATAATCTAGACTACGGTCCTGATGCTCCCTGATATTCCACAAGACAATGGTTAAGGAATTAATATGCGAAACATATAAATGTTAGTTGTAATTTTAATATACTAATTACTTGAATTATCAAGAAATAAAGAAATTCACTACAATCCAACAGAATCAAGTGATAAGTTACAAAGTAGATCTCTTTCAAAGTAGATCAGATGTGTTAAGAGATATTTCATATAAATTTTATTATAAATTTATCAAAAGAAATCATAGTTAAACAAAACAATTGTTACTTGAACCATATGTTTACAGTTAATTACTATGACTCTCAACCCACGTCAATCTAACGGTTCTCCAAATTAATTAGATTAAGTGCTAGTTACGAGCCAAGAAAACAGTAATAACTAAATTGACCCTTTTGTACACCCGACGAATTGAATTGAGTCAAGAAAATAGATGTGTGTTTACTTTTATTAGTTTATGAATTTATTATAACCCCCAAATAATATTTTATTAATTTTAACTGCACCCTAAATAAATAATTAATCTCTACTCTACTATTCCCGGCAGGATTGGGTGAGTTTTAACTGGAAGTAGTAGTTATTAATCCAGTTGGGGCTCACACAATTCGACGCACAATTTCAACGTGATATTTGAATTTGTTTGATATAAATATGAGACAAATTCTATTGTTTGATATAAATAGCTGTTTCTGATTAATTAATTAGGATATGCAATTTATTTGAAAAACGACGTAAGTGGTAACTATAGAATAATGATTCATATTTTCTGAATAAAGTTAGATTTTTTAAATAATCTAATAAAAATTAAAAACAAAATATATTTAGATATTCAATGTAAAAACCTTTATATCAAATGAAGTATTTAATTTCAAATTGAAGTGTCAAACTCTATCATATTATATATTAGGAGATTCGCTAGATTAAATGAAACGGATGGATAAGGATTCGAAAACACGTTTGACATGAGGGATAGAACAATCCTTTAAAGGGATCAGAAATCTACCGAAATAAAGCAAAAAGAGCTGTAGGAAAATCAAAATGCCAGTGAAGTGGTTCGCATAGAACTAGCATAGTCCTACCACTAGAGCAAACGCAGCGGTGATGAATGTTATATTAGGTGGATCGTATTTTTTGCTGGCAATAAATTTCGGGAATAAGGGGCTTCAGACAAGCGACAACCAGTCCGATCAAAAGCTAAGCCATTGAGGCAACCCTTCTGATGTTTAAAACATCTCTTTCCTAGCATGCAGTGTCTAGATTTCAATGTAGTTAAGCACACACAAGATGCCTCATGTTTCAAATACAAGATATATGATGATTTCCAAATAATATTCTTATTTAAATAGATAGATAGATAGATAAATAGATCGATAAAACCTTTATTGGCATACAAGATAAAACAAAAATTCTTACAAAAACAATAGACAATAAACAATACAAAATTTACACAAATATTAACATTAAAGTTCATTGGCAGAAGGCAAGGCTTTTATTTATATCCCCACCACTTATCATTCCCTAACACTTTCCTCCCTTTAATTTCTTTTTTTTTATTTCTTCCACAATTTTCTTCATTAACTCTAAACCTTATCCCTCCAGTTTTCGCATCACAATTACAAAAGCCTTTCCAGCTGTTAAAGCTTTTATAACACCAGGATAATAGTTCCCCTCATACCTCAAAATTACAAATTCGCCAACGCTAAGCTGTTTTGAATTTACTTTTAGGCTTAGCGGTTCAGGTTCGTACTAGAGTTCTTCTTCAAATTCTAAAACGACATCCACACTTGAATTTGAGGATGACATTATCTTTCTTTTAGCTTGCTTTATTTTTGTTTTGGGTATTTTTTGTTTTGCTTCTCTTTTCAATTTGCGTTCTTCCTTCTTTTCCTGCTCTTCTTTCATTTTTCCTTTTTTGTTGGTACTGCTTCCATTTCTCTGAGGATTCAACTACTGGTAATTTTTCTTTTGGCTTCCTTTTTTTTTTCATTAATTTGTAATTTAGGCCAAAAGAGACATGCTTTAAATGGAGTTGGTACATTCTTAAGAGGAGTGGCACTTTCATTCAAATCTATTGCCGAAGTAGTAGTAGCAGAAGGCATGATAGTAGATATTTCTTCAAAAGTGATGCCATTTTCATTCAAATTCCAGATGTGGAGGGTTTGGGATGATCTTAAGAACCAATACTTTTTAGGACATTAGTCTTCAAATTCATTTTATGTGTGGGAGAGTTGGAATTATTTTCAAACATGGTATCTTCTATATCTTTCTTATTACTGACTCCAGATGTAAAAGATATTTCAGTATCTTCTGGGTGTTCAGTTGTTACGTTAGGCCAATAAAGCGCTGTAGTCATCTTCTGCATGTTGTTCTTCACTGTCTGCTATTATAGCTTTCCATAAAAAATATAAGGATTCATCCTTTTTTAGCCACTCCATTGATTACTAATATTATTTTGAAAGGATTCCAGCGTTTCTTTTACAATAAATTTTTCAAAATATATTAATTTGCTATTATATTTGGGATTATTTGTGTTTCAAGCAATTGTACTGGCTTGCCCATCTTTAAAATATTTCTTATATTTAATGGCGTCTCTATTAAATGATTGCAGACCTGTATATCTAAAGCCATTGGCAAGAACTTCTGGTGTAACAGAGTATTATATTGCTTTCTCCAGAAGAGCAGCAAAATCATCTTTTTTTATTTTAGATCTATTGTGATTTATTCTCCATCGTTGTACTTCCTCCCAACAGGCATTTTTCAAGGTTCGAAAAACAGCTGCGCCCACAGACTGAGTAATATGTATGGATTTTGCGCACAACGCAATCAAAATTATTCCACTTTCTGAACATAAATTAGTGGAAGCGTTTAGTGATTGGAGTGGCCATCAACAAACAAAACTATGGGCAAATTAATATTCCTTTCTTTTAGCCAAGGTAGAAAAATATTTCCAATATATTCAAAGTGATCCACAGACTATGGCCAGTCATCCACACACTATCGATTTTCCCTATTGCCCATCATGCCGGCATTTAAAATATGAAGAGGAATTCGCTCATACTGGTAGGTAACCTCTGGAGGTGCCACCAGCCCAGGTGCGTTAGCATTCAACAAAGCAGTCATGCATTCTTTATCGTTATTAGCAGTAAAATAATAAACCGTAGAAGATCCTTTTTTCATAAGGACTCTATTTCCTGATGGTGATAATAAGAATGCAGACTCGTCCGCATTGAAGACTCGTCCGCATTGGATCTTCTAAAATGGAGAGATAATTATTTGCATCTAAATACGACCTTATTTCTTGAAACCAATTGCAAATTTTCTGCTCATTTACGGCTCATTTATGATCAATTTTGAGATACCCTGTTACTCATTTCTGGATGCCTCATGAAGAGGAAGCATACCATTTTTTGCCATGTCGCCTGTTAACAAAATGATTTTTTCTTATGATTCTTTCAATAACATTTCAACAAAGTCAATTAAATGCAGTTTAGTAGCCCGAAAGCCTCTTTCAGTAATATGGGAAAGCCATTTGACTAACGATACTTTTTCAAATGGAGTTAGATTTGTTGATAGTCCTTTCAATGCACATTCTAGGGTATTTTCCACTTTTCTTGTATACAAGGGTAGTTCTTGGAATCCCAAAGTTTTGCTTGCTGTTGTAG
>WYDF02099198.1:0-23926 GCA_009867245.2 Adranes taylori | reverse complement strand
AAGTTACATTTGAATGTGCGGCCCGCATAAAAAATTTTATTTTGAAAATGGCCCGCCGTCCGAAAAAGGTTGCCGACTCCTGACTTATGGAATCAGTGGACCTGTTGTTGACAGGTACCAAATTATTTTCAAAGCGTATCTGCTCCCAAATAACATGTTCAGTACTTAATAACGATCTCTAGTAAGTACCTTGTACATTTTACGCTTATAACGTGCAAATAGAGCCGTATCGTTTGCAAAATCTTAGAACCATTGCATTGAAAACCACTTGCTAAAATGCTGCTAAAATGCGAGAGCTAATATCCAATCGGATTCGCCGGAAGCACCAAAAGATGCTTAACGACTTATTTAAAAACGAGTGGTGGAAATATTCGTTAATGCTTTTTCCAGTTAGAAGTGATAGGAATAAATCGCCTCCGCCAAAGAAATAACACGATGCAAAAATATATTCTCTATCTGTGGGAAAAATGCATTCATACATTTATAAGATAAAGGCTGCAGGCTAGCCTTCGGCAAAAGACCTTACATCGCGGCATCCTTTCAGAAAAAACACGCAAAGTATAATTGTCTGTATGCTTTTCTTTGAGGATTATATTTTTCTCACGTCGGCAGATTTTGATCTTTTTAGCGCGATTAGTTATTACTAAATTGAATTATTAACTGGTATATTAGATTTGTATGAAGAATTGAGTTAGATTTGATTAGTCAATTTATATTACAATTGAGGATTACTCATTGAATTGATGAATTATTATTAGAGAATTGCGTATTGCAATCGTTTATTAATTGAATTAATTATAGTCCGGTATCAATCCATTAGCAAAATCAAAATTAGCAAGTAAAAGTGACGAACTAATAAAAATATGATTATAATTAATCTTCTGATTGCAATTTGGCTTCTCTTCTGCTTCTCCAGGTCGTCGGGGGAATTTAATGGATGAATGATAAATGAAGATATTGTAGGTGGTTTCAGCTAGTTAGTATGATAATGATATGAAATACGTAGTTGACAATGTGATATAATTATTTTGACGAAGGAAATGAAGTTGATCCGTACGAAGGATTTGTTCGCTGGAATAATTACTGGGTGTAAGACACAATGGTACATCGCCTGCATCTGTACTTGGTCCGGTCCGGTCTGTACTTGGAACCGGTCTTGTCTTGGTCATCTTTGTTGATCTGATGAGTCAACCGTTTGGCGCCTCTCTTCTTCTGACGTTGCTCTCCTCGATTTCATATCGAAGAAGTAAATTATCAAGAAAGGGTTACGAAATATTGATATGAATAATAAGAGAGAAGAATTGAAGATTAGTTGATGATGATGAGAGATCGAAAGATTCAGCCGAAAATTAAATAATGTAACTGACCTGATGTTATAAAACTTGACTATTGAAGTGAATTTAATTTAAATAAACTAAGCTATTTATCGTGGAGCTTACTTTGTAGAAGTCAGATTTAAGACTGCACATTGTGTTCGCTACACAAGAATAGGTTTGGTATTTTAATGGCGAATTATTGCCAAATTAGTTGGCAGAAACCTCCTCTGGCGTGTTGCCGGAGATGATGTTGCCGGAGCTGATGACATTCGGCGGCGAGATCGGTGCCGGCTACACCTGTATGTGTGTGAATGCACGCACACACACACACACATCGTTAACACAAAGCTACTAACAGCTCGTAAAAATTCAGTCGACATGCCGTATGCATTTGTAGTAAAAGATCACATAGGCACTATGCCCGGAGCGCACATGGTCGGACCGTTTGACTATTGCTTTCACATACGTCGGAATATCTGTGTGTAAAGCTTCCGCGTTGATTGAGCGGAACGTTTGATAGTTTCGCGCCATACTATCTTCTAAATATTATTTGGTAATTAACCATTACTAAATTGATTTGTTAATTTGTATATTATATTAGAAGAATTGAATTAAATTTGACTAGTTTATTTATATTACATTACAGGATTACTCATTGCATTCAATAACTAAACTAAAATAATGGCATATGTTAATCCGATATCAGAATATTAGAAGCAACAATTGATATGATCTGTATATCACAGCATTGGGAGGTTAAGAAAATGAAAATAAATGTTTACAACAATAAAACTTGATCAGCAAGAAGGTGTTTCACAAAAACTATTGACGTAATAAGATAATGAGACAGTAATTAGGGGTCACAAAGCTGAATTTACTAAGGCAATCTAATGGACTGTAAAACCAAAAGCTTCAAATTCAAAAACAAAACACAATATTCCAGGTCACAATCACTATAGTACACTGTACGGTAACAACCAGGTACTAATGCAGCCCATTAAATGTGCCCCACAATTAATAACTAAATTTAACCAATCATTAAACAATTTAAATATTATTAATAATAATCATTATATATTTGTTACGAGGTATGTCATTTTGATTTTGCATATAGCCACATAAAGGGCGCAAGTAACAAAACATATAGTTCCGAAATTAAGTTCAACATTATATTGACACGAGTTGAAAATTTCATCAAAATACAGCAGTGAATCATTGTGAATTCACAGTGAAATTTTACAGTGAATTTTTCAGTGAATTCTTAAAGTTAGTAAGGAGTCCAGAAACATGGAATTGAATAGATAGCATTTTCGAGCGATAATTTTTTACAACTTTCGAACAAGATTATAGTAACAACCGAGTTGCCGAGTTAGTTGGTGTTTTTGGGAATGAAACACCACATCAATCGACAATTTCTCGCTGTTACTCTAAATTCAAACGTGGGCGCACCAATCTCAGCTAAAATCCTAACCAAGGTCCAGCAAAATCAGCGGTCATCCAGGAACACGTTAATGCTGTGCGAGAGATGATTAATGAAGATCGTCATGTAACTTACCTGGGGATCGAGAGTTCCTTGGGCATTTCTAAGACCTGAATCCAAAAGATTTTTCATGATTAGCTGAGATCTCGCATCTGTTGACCGAGAACCAAATGGCGGCTCGAAATCGTTTCAATACAGGCCGCTTCAAAAACGTCTATAATATCGTCAATGGTGATTAGTCTTGGATTTATTCCTCTGAAGCCTAGAATAAACGTCAGTCTACTGTTTGTGTGTTCAAGATGAGCAGAACCCAAAAAAAGTCATCCGTTCCCGCAGTGCGTCGAAAACGATTGTTGCAACTTTTGTATCAAAATCCGGATATGTGGCTACAATTTCTTTACAAAATCGAAGAACGGTATCTGCTGATTGGTACACAAATGTTTCCATAGCGGAAATCATATCTGAGCTGCGAAGAAACAACCCACAGCGTCGGATCATCCTTCACCATGACAATGCAACTGCTCACATTGGTCGACAAACATTTCAGTTTTTAGAGCAAAAAACATGGAATTGCTTGTTCATCCTCCGTACGACCCTGATTGAGGAATGGAATAAGTGCTTTATCAATTGGTTTGAGCGAATGCGAAAGTGCATCCACAATGATGGCAAGTACTTTAAAAGACAATAAAGGACTGAAATTTAAACTATTGCTTTTTGTTAAAGTTATATGCAAAATTAAAAAGACATCCCTCGTACAATAATTTATTTGGTGTACAAGGTGTGATAAAAGTTCAACTGTAAAAATTTTGTATACATATATTTATTTTATTGTTAGTTTTCAATCAGGTTACTTGAGTTTTTGTGTCACGGTGATTTTTTATTTGTAAAAAATGGAAGAAATAATTGGCATTAAGTTTTGCATTATGAATAAAATAAAGTGCAGCACAGTGCTGAACATGTGAAATGTTGCTTTTGGTAATCTTCGGTCCATAAAACAAGCTTTTATGTAGTACAAGCATTTCCAAGATGGCTCCGTCAATTTGAAAATGACGAACGTCCTGGGCATCCTAGCACATCAATAACTGATAATAACATTGACAAGGTAAAAAAATGTTATGGGCAAGCGTCGATTCACTATCAGAGAAATTGCTGAAGATGCTGCCATGTCAAGCTATTATTTCGAATGTTTTGGGCATGAGATGAGTGACAGCAAAATGTGTTTCTAAATTGTTGAAATTTGATCAAAAGTAGTGTCAAATTTACGCTGTTCAGGATCCGAAGAAAACGTCAAAAATTTGTGACGAGACTTGATGATTGCAACATTATAATGTGCCTGCGCACAATTCATTGCTTGTTCGTGAATATTTGGCAAAAAACAACACCGTTATGATTCTGCATCTTCCATATTCACCCCACATGGAACACTGCACCTTCTTTCCTTTCTGTTCCCAAAGAAGAAAAGAACCACGAAAGGATGACGTTTTGCCGAAGAGAGCGATTCTGTTTTGATCACAAAATCAAGACAGAATCGCTAAAGCAATTGAACGCCATATCGAAAATTGAATTTGAGACTTGCTTCGAAGAGTTGAGAAAATGCGGTAAGAACTGAATTATGTCCAATTAGGGTTACTTTAAAGGGAACAAAGAACTTGAGGACAGAGTAAAGATAATTCTGAGTACTATTTGATCATACGTCGTATAAGTATATTGTATAATTCGAACATATCGTTTTTAGTGTACATTGTTTACGTGAAACTTTTATGGACTTTAAATCTGACCAATAGATATTCTTCTATCTTGAATACGTAAAATTTTATTTCTTCAAGAAAACAAACAAGTCATACGAAGCGATTTTCAATAAATTGATAAAGAAATCAAAGAGACAGTAAAATATCCAACTAGTTTTATCGAGGTAGCGTTCACAGCATATACGAGGAGTGGGTTAGTTGGCTATGCAAATTTTGTTCCACTGTTATTTTGACAATTTAGATCAAATATGGTAAGTCAAAAACTAGTTAAAAAATCAAAGTATATAGCCGCATAGCGAAAATATAAGGGTTATATTAACATATAACTCTAGAGCAATTAGATGGCAACCTTTTGCTTGCGTACAGACTTAAAACATTTAATTAAATATACATACAGCCGGTAACCTTATTTCTAAATTAATATTTTAAACACTAGAAATACATACGAGAAAATATGTCTTTTTGAAATGCGCAAAAAAAAACAACTCTGGCTAGTAACGGAGGTGACCGCATTTCAAATTAATGTCAAGCAATGTCAGGGACGATAGCTACATGAACAGTTGGGGCTTTGGCTAGGGGGCATTCCTGAACAAAGTAATATAAGGAGTAGCCGTGGGCCTGTTAGTAGTCAATTAAAAGTTAGAAGTTACTTGACATAGTTCGCGTAAAGTATTACACATATATGATTTTGCATAATGCTCTAGTGAATTCCGTGAGATGAAGAAAGTCGGGCATTAATTATTATATATTTTAAAGAAAGGGACAAGAGCTGATCAAAAGATGTAAATTTAATAAGTTTAAATAATATCTTATTTGTCTAGAATTAACATTAACTTTGTCTAGATTAATTACTAATCATTAAGTTGAAGGGTTGTTAAGAAACTGTTAGTAAAATGAGTTAGGCTTGAATAAATTGTTCCTATACTTTATACATTATACACAAAACACCGGAATTGGCGTCATTCTAATACTGTACTTGACTGTCACGTTACTTTGTTCCAGATTAAAGTTCTGGTATCCTTTAGCGGTTTTTCTCTGAGAATCTACGGAGCACCAATCTCTAAGAAGCTACGGCTATACATTTACCGTTTCAATAGATAATTAAATTTAAATAAATAATGTATGTCGAAGAGTACCTTAAGCTTTTCTACACTTGAGTTAAATCCCCCGTGACTACCCCGGGTGGGGTGTGACAATATGTCGAGAAATTTCATTGTGCATTGCAGCTTGCATAAATCAATTCTGAAAGTCCAGAGTCTCTGACATCTACATAAGATTGAATTATGTCCACTACAGTTCGTCTTTCCAAAGTTTTGATAGTATAGCCAAAAGAACTTCAACTATCTAGATATAAATCGCTATCATAATTCAAATAAAATGACTTCTTTCGTTGATTAAGCACAATTGATGAGCATAAAACAGGACAATCTATATCAGAATCTAGTCCTAAATCGAGTGACACTACTACTGATGTAAAATCTATAGGTGATTAACACACACTTATCGTATGTTTAGTCATATTTCCGTTTTGCTATCTAATGTAATAAACGAAGTTTCCCTCATAATCGAATTCAATACGAAGTTAGTTGCCTGAATGGGATTTCTAGCGCGTTTGAATGGGAGAAACCTAATTTTGTAACGGTAAATTTGTAGCTAGATTTTAGCGCGTATCCATCTCCGATCGTTTAGAAGGGCCTGATTCAACAAGTGCATTATACATTTTCAGATATATGTGAAGGATAAAGCGCACATACATTCAAACATCCGTGTGCACGTCACGCGAGGAATACTTCCTTACATGCGAAGCCTACACAAAACAAAATCGACAACAATAACTAAAAATTTATCGCGTCCCAACAATTTGATAGATAACACAGTTCTTCGCCACAAATAGAAACTATGCAAACATATCGGTGGTCAACAATTATTTTGTTACAAGAGAACTCATAATCTTATTTATTCAGTTTACAAAACATTTCCCAGTGCCGCAGGACCATACGTTTAAAGGAGAAATGGTAAAAGTTCTACATGGAATTGAACTCGGTCCTCTTGGGCTCATTGCATAGATTGATGAGTATGGATACTATTTCTTTTTATCTACCTGTATCTACGCTATTAAATAAGTGTAACATATTTACATTAAATTAAATTACTACAAAAATATTTTGTTCGGTAGACTGCTAATAGTATTTGCAGTATTGTAAGGAGGGTAGAAGGGCACCCTCCGTCCTCCGGCACTGGGCCGCGTTGCGAACCTGTACTTAAATGGGCTAAGTGTTCTTTTGAAACATAATTCTAACGATTACAATACTTTTATTAAAATTTTGCGCTTTCAGAAACGGCAAAAAATTGTTTCTAGCACATCAGCACATTTTGTGGGATTTTAATTTTTACAAAATGTGTATAACTTAATTTGTTCCAGGAAGCAACACTGATTCGAATGATTTTTATGACAAATCATATTTCATTTAGTACTACTCCAAGCATATCTGTGAGCGCTTTCCAGCGGGTTCTATTCTTTGGTTTTGATTGGGTTTGGAGTGGGTTTGAACACAATCAAACTATGGGTTTGATTGTGTTCCAGGACTTGCCAATTTCTACCACCTTGTTTGCAACAGTTCCTCGCCTTGTTTATCGCGATCTTCCCGGTCTTCGCCTTCCCTGCATGTTCCAGTTAAGGGCCTATTTCAGAATGTATTCAGGGCCTCTCCGTATTGTGTGGCCAATCCAGAGCCATTTTCTTCTTTTTATGGGAGTTGCGCATTGAGCATGTCCTATTCTCTGACATAGTTCTTCGTTGGAGATTACTTTGGCAATCGGATTCATAGGACGATCCTCAAAAATTGGTTCACTGTTGCTTGTATTTGTTGAGTTAGTCTGGCCATTGTTTCCAGGTCAATACATCCGTAGAAGAGTATTGATTTTAATTCTACTCCAGCAATCGCAATTTTGTTTATAATATTTCTTTGGACCTCCACATCGGGAGAAGTTGAGCGAAAGCTGCTTTCGACTTCTTTATTCAATGGGAAATATCTTCAACTGCACCCACAGAAATTGAAATTGCGCTCCCTACATAGCAAAAGGTTTCGGCTCTTTCAATAGTTCCTCGGTGTAGGAGGATTGGGTCATTCTTGATGGGATTAAGTCGTAGCTCTTTTGTTTTGTCTGTTGATCTTCAGACCAATTCTCGCAGTTTCAGTTTTTAAAGTGTCAACTTTGGTCTGCATGCGTCGGTGCGACTGGGTCAGGAAGCAAATATCGTCTGCAAAGTCCAGGTTTTCTAAACTCTTAAGTACCCAATGGATTCCCTTAGCTCCGTCGGCCACTACTTTCCGCATTATTCGGTCCAGCGCTACTATGAATAGAATAGGCGAAAGCATACAGCCTTGGTTTACTCCACTTTTTATATCAAATGCATCAATAAGTTCTCCCTCGGGAAGCATTTGTCCCTAGTATTCACTGTACATTGCCCTAATTAGGCGCACTATTTTTACTGGGCATAAATTTCAGATTGGCAGTTATCGCTGTCACTTTCTAGCCTCTCTTTAATCGAGAACGTATAATGTCACGAAAATGCAGAAACAGTGCTAATTCTATTTGTTATACGTGCGCTGAGGTTATTCAACTTGATGAAAATATTGGCTAGAAATGACGAGATCGGATTACTCATACCAGTTCTAAACTTTTGAGAAAATAGCGATCTGGAAGACGGAAGACATCCTGTTTAAAACATATATCGAGCAAATCGATAAGTGCTTTGCATAATGGAATAATGTTAAAATGAAGTCATTTGAAGGAATGTTTTCCTTTATGTTTTTGATATATTTAGAAGTATTGGAAAGAGCGGAAAACTGGGTTTTAAACTTTTTGTTTAAGTATGAATAAAGGTAAACTGTTAATTTATATAAGTATGAGAAAACTAAACTGATAGGAAAGTTCGCTTCTTTGTGTATTTTTCGTAAGCCGTATTATCGAGGTTCATTTCAATGATGGCAAGTTTATTTTAAAGCCATGCAACCTCATGATTATTTAAGACGTGTTAAAATTGAGTTTGATGTACACCTGGTCAAAATCGTTCTGGACACCTATTTCCATCATCTTTAGTTTGAGAATTAAATTCATAAAGCGGCATGTTTGAATTGTAAGTACTTATTTAATTCTAATTTATATAAGTAATTAGTACGATGTCTAATCAGTTTGTTAATTTTGTAGTTATGTAATTCTGATTATTCTAGTTTACACGTGGCAACAGCACGCAGTATAGTGAATAAATATTCAAAGTGTTAGTGAAAACGAATTTAAGGTGTTGAGTACAAAATAAAAGTGTTTGAAATAGTGTTACAGTGAAACTAAAGGACAATGTTTAAAAGAGAGTAAAAAAGTTTGAGAGATCAACGCTTAGGATAAGAAAAAATCAGTAAACATGTGATTATTGACAGAGTTGCTTAATAAGAAAAATATAAAATATAGATTTATCAAAAATCTGGAAACCAAAGAACGAAAATAACTTGGATTCATATATAAAGCTTTCATGAAGGATTCATATATAAAGCTGTCTTTAGAACCAAAGAAAACTAAAGACAGAAACGAAACAAGCCTGGGCTAAACAATATCTGGATATAAAGGGAAGGAAGAAACGAAAAGAAGAGAGATAAGGTAAATAAGGAAGACAAAGACAAAACGAGAGTATAGGTAGTGATCATGTTGAAAAAAACAGCACGGATTAGTATTGGAAAAGCTGCTGATAGTAGTCTAAGATAGTGATAAAAGACTGAAAAAAAATGGAGTAAATGCAGCAAAGAGATGGAGAGAAGAAGACAGAGGTAAGAAAAATCAAATAAGAGATGCAGAGATTGAAAACAAAAATGGAAAATCAGGAGCGTTGAAAGAGACGGAATAATATGATTATAAATGGATTAAAACGAAACGATTTGGAAGCAAAAATTGAAGAGGTAAAAGTTTGGATTAGATAGAAAGCCGGGGTCTAAATAAATATAGAAGAAGCAAAAACAAACTAGGGAGAAACGGAATCAATGGATCAATACAAGTAGAGGCAAGAGTTTTGAAGAAAAAGAAATTAAAAACAGTGCAACGATTGCCATAAAACAGAGCTTAACAGAAATAGAAATAAAAGTGCAATCCATGTAGAAAGAAGTAGCAACGGTTAAAAAGGCAGGGGAAACAGAGTTAATGTAGCTTATAAGAAATAAAAATAGAGGTAAAATAGTGATTCTGTAATGAACAGCATCAAAGACTAGAAATCAAGTAACAAAACTAATAAACGTGGGGAAATGGAGGGGAAATGGACACAAGAGGACAAAAATATTAAGGGGCAAATATGAGAAGGTGTTTTGTATTGAAAAACAGAAATAAAATAATCAAGAAGACGAAAATAAGAACAAAACCGATATACAATATGGAAAAGAAATAAAGAAAGGGTCAAATAACGGTGGTATGTTGGAGCATAACAGAAATACAATGGTAGGATTTTCGGGAATTTATAAATAAAGGAATATGATATAACAGGATTTTTGGAAACATAGAAAGGGGAAAGTAAATTAGAGGAAGCATTAGCAAAATTAGCAAAAAGTCCATTTATGGTCCGAACAAATAGCCACAAAATATGCAAGAAAGGGAAGATGCTCATGGGAATAATTGGTTAAACAATTGGTGGAAACAGAAAACAAAGTAGAAAGGTATAATTGAAATAGTAGAAGGATGATAGTAAGTGTATACAATAACAAGGAGATGGTCAACTTTGAAACAACACATAAGAAAAAATTGAAATAGCAAACGAGAGGAAATGGATTCAATAGCAGAATAGAACAGACACAGATTAGAACAGAGAGCCCAACCAACAACAGACTTCAGAATTACCACCAAAGAACAGAAACTGTAAGGGGGTGAGGAAGGAGAGTCGACATATATTGGACAACAAGGAAGATCAGTAATCGACTAAGACAAGGATTAATTCTTAAGATAGTGTGGTCATTATAAGCAGATAATGATCAGAAAATTCATATAATAAATGTTTAAAAGATACCTCAAAAATAAAATGGTAACATAATGTTCTACATTTAGATTTGAATTGGATTTTGGTGAAACATTTTTCACCAAAGAGTATTCGCATATATACCTAAATATTCTTTGGAAATGTGTGCAAAATTACCCATTTTTTTAAATTAAGATGAATAAATTAATTTAATTGTATAAAACAGTAATTTATTTTTGTATATAATTAAAGACTGTACTTAATTTTATAAAATCATTATTATTCCACATTTCATCATAATTTGTTATATTTGTAACATTTAATAGTTTTGGCTACAGTTTTTAATGAAAATTTAATCAAAATCGATTCAGTAGTATTCGAAAAAGTAGGTTCAACTATTGTATTATTCCAAATGGAGTTCGGTTTCCACTAAAGAAATTATTTCAGTTATTTTTTGTTAAACTATAGTTAAAATTTAACACGCTATGGTATGTTATAAATAAAAATTTAAAAGTCGGCATGGTAGCGCAATTCCTATAAAAAAAAATTACTTATGCATTAGCTTTTTAATGGGTATACAACATTAAAATGAATTATAATACATTTCACTTTTAATATCAAAAATATACGAGCTGGGTATACTACTTTATTAAAATTATGGAATAAGAAATGAGAATATAATGAAAATAAACGAAACAAACACATTTCTATTAACAGCTAATTAAATAACTTCCTCTCAAAGTTTTATATACATAGCTATTTAACAAAGAAAAATGTAAATATAAAGAAAATTGCTATACAGTAAAGTGAAAATAGTCCCTTTTTAAAGAAGAGCAGAAATTAGCTTCAGGTTACTTTAATTAATGTACTTGCGTAAACCTCAATAAGCATCTAGAATTCTTAAACTTGCTATACTAATTTGCTATACAATATTATAATAAAAACATACAAGGATTAAAATAATATTCTAGGAATGATATAATACTACTTTGTAGGGATTGTTACATTATTCTAGGGTTACTGCCCTATTTCTTAGCTGAATACATTAAAACACATGCCTCAACTGTTTGAAAGGTTGATCATGAAGATACCGTCTCATTGCCGGATACTTTTCATTTATCGTCTAGCGTGTCCCCAAATGCCATGAGCTCAATAAACAACTGAAGCCTTCCAAAACTATGTTTTTGAAATATCATGTTCGGAGCGGAATTTTTTTTTCAGAACTGATTCCATTGCATTCAAGTAATTAAACTTAAGTATGCTGGCTGGAAGACGACTCCACATATGTTTCAATTCTATGAATTGGGAAGCCGTTAACAGCTGCCCAAGTTGTCGTCACCGGAGACATCCAAAACTCAGATGTACATGATACTTGCCGTCCAAGATGACTGCTTAACTACAAACACCACACGAACACACCAGTTCCCCCAAAAATCCAATTATTTCATTCCAACGGTGAAGATAAGCAGCATGGAAAATGATCAAACCTCCACGGCCAGTCCAAATGCACCCTAACAGCCTTCGAAAGCCCTAGGGGTTGTTGCCTATAAATCATAAACACGTTCTAGTGCAATTTTGACAAACAAAATTTAATAATCTTACCCAATCTGAGCTAGACTAGCCGAATAAGCCTAGACCCTAGGGGCTTAACATAAAAACCTTTTTAAATATCCCAAACCCATTTCGCACAGTATTTTTTCTTCCAGTCGTTACGTTATACAGTCTCGCATTGGATCGATGGCTCTTATGATAATCCGATGATCATCAAATAATATTATAAATTCAAACATCGGTGGAAGTGCGACAATTTCCTTTGCTTACGCACCCACCGAAAGGAAAATCAATAAACAGTAAGACCAATATCTCAACATCACAGATTCCTAAAATAGCTGTCATTTCACAAATCCTGCTCTCTACCACATGAGCTTTCTAAATAGAAAAACAGCGGTGACCTCTCCCGGGAGGAGTAATCGGAGATTTTGCAAGTACCCAGAACTTCCCTGGAAGTTTTTCAAGTACCCAGAACTTCCAAATTCAAGTAATAATATAGGATATTTAAATTACACCAGATAATAACACCATATCCGATTATAATTCAACCCCCAAAATAGATTAATTGTTACGAAATAAGACACTAAAAGATCCGGCTATCTACGTCAAGCTTTACATCTCAAATTTCCCATACCTCTTTATCGGAGTATTAAGAGTCGGTGACAAGCCCTAGCGTACACAGTCCAACCTCACACAATCCTACAATAACAAATATTATTTTATTCCAACATAACAATTAAGGGAAAATCTCAACATGATTTAAATTGACAACAACTCAATGCAATTTACCTATATAGAAGTTGTTAAAGCCGGTAAGTATAAGACAAGGTTCAAGCAAAACTTGACAATAACATTGAATTTTAACTGCCCGAAGTTTCATAACACAACTGTATCATCTGGCAATAATAACATCACTCCCTGTACCACATACAAACGACGGCAAGACCCCACAAGGTGCTGAACGATTATCAATAATTAAAACAATATGGCATCAGGGATGATCAACCAAAAACATAATCTAGTAAAGATACAAATGATAATTAAACGGACAAAGATAAAGATTTTACCTATACATAAACAGGTAACGAATTATAATTCATTAATTTTCTTGTATACATTGCCTAAACCTAGGTTGAATATGAACTGGGGTAACTATTGGGTTTGCTGGAATAAAATTAGTTCATAAAATTGGCCAACATTCTAAATTCAGCCAACTTGAAATAGTGTTTAGAGCCCTTATCTTGTTGAAATAGAAATTGTTGTCCAATAAAACATATTCCACTAAACACTGGTTAGATATCCGCTCTCTCACTAATCTGCGCACAGGTCGTCTATGGCCAAAACTGTTTTTTTCACTGTTCAGTTGTCCATGACCTCCGGCCCACTGAAATCTCGTCTTGACTGCTCGTAAAACTTCAAGATGGCGCAGGCCATCTTGAAGCCTGCGCAACACTTGACGGATTTAGATCTCTCCATATTCACTTGCATAGCTATTTCAAGAGCAGTAGACATCTATTACGTTAACTGGTTATTTTATAGTCTTACTTCACTCAGAATGATGGTTCTTCGCCTTCCACTACGTGATTTATTTCCAACAGTATCACTGGTCTTACATTTTTTGGCGAAGACGTTGTAAATAACTGCTTTTATCGGTATTTTCAATTCTTCTGAAATCTCGCGATTTTCTGAAGAGGTATTTATTATTAAACAAAGTACTTCAGTATAAACTTTGCTTTGATCTCGGCATAATACGTGTTTTACGTAAAATTCTTGAACAAAGTCTCGCCGCAGGTCACGCGAAGAAATAATATGCAATGCTTCGTTCTTCAAAAGTAAATAAGAACTAAATATTCAATAAATTTTTTCGTATGATGAAGTACAGTAGAACCGCAGTTATCCGAGCCACTACTAACCCAGTTCCAGATTAACTGAGGTATGTAGTCCCAAAAAATTTTTTTATTCGTTCGGATGAAGTGCCGCGCAAAGCGAATCCGGATAATATAGCGGCAAACGATCATTATACTGTAATGATCGTAGTTTCGATCATTATACTCGATCATTTTACGCATACAGGATTGTAGTGGTATGGAAGGGGGGAGGGGGCATAAATCGTTTGCCTACTGCCACTGACCTCAGTTACATTTCATTGTGCTAGTGAACAGTTCGTATATAGTTTGTTTTGATTTGTTTGTATTGGTTACGTGATGAGTGCTAAACGCAAAAGGACTGTGGTGTCTTTGGAGACTAAATTGCAAGCCATCAATAACAGACTCGATAAAGGAGAGTCAATTAAAAACGAGGCTTCAGATTTAGGTGTGGGAGAACTGACCGTAGGAGACTGGACAAGAAAACGGGCAGCAATCGAAAAATGGTGTTCGCAAAAAGACAACGAGAGTGATAAACGAAAAACTATGAAAACCAGAGAGTTTGAAAAAACTTCAAGAGCCTCGTTTATGTGGTTTACACAGCTCCGGAGCAAAGAAAGTACAGGAAATGGGCCTGTGCTACAAGAAACGGCTATTGAATTCCACGAAAAGTTTAAAGCCGGAGAAGAAGAATTTATAGCAAGCAGAGGGTGGCTTCATCGCTTAAAAACAAGGTCTGGTTAAACGTTTCTGATGAGAATTGTCGTCCAATCATGCCATCGTGCTACAGTCCAAGGACGAATTTGAAGCTCTGATTAAATATGGAGATTTCTCACCTCAACGGTTTTTTAACTATGACGAAACGGGCTTTAACTACCAAAAACACTTGCTTCTAAAAAAGAGGCTTCCGGTCCTGGTTTTAAAAGGTCAAAAGATAGGGCCACACTCATGGATTGCTCTAATGCTAGCGGCGATTGTAAGTTAAAGTTATTGATGATAGGCAAATCTACCAAGCCCCGTGCTTTCAAAAATGTGTGTATTCCTAGCCTGCCTGTGCTGTACGAAAGTCAGAAAAACGCATGGATAGACGCTTTTTTAAAGACTGTTTTTTCACTGACTTTGTGCCAAAAGTCGAAAAGTTTTTAAAAGAAAACAACCTACCTCGAAAAGCGCTTTTAGTAATGGCCAACTGCCCTGCTCATCTTGATACAGAAGAAATGTTTCTGGCAATATTAAGACCATGTTTTACCCCTCAAAGACACGTCTCTTCTCCAGCCCATGGACCAAGGTGAGTTGGAAAACCTGAAGCGTTAATATAAACGCAAACTTTTGAAAAGCGTCATTAGCGCAATTGATGAAGAAAACGACGTAAAATCCGAATGAAATATGTAGTTTACATGTCAGCTGAGGCATGAAACGACGTGAAAAGGTAAACTTCACGGAAAATTAAGAAATTTTGCCCATAAAGCATGACGATGAAGACAACCTCAGCCTTGCACAGCTATATGACAGATTAGCAGATGAAACAATCACTGAAAACGATGTAGCTAAGTGGATCAACGCAAACGAACAATTGGAAGTGACTCATGAGATGATAGTAGACGCTGATGAAAGTGAAAATGAAGAGTTGGAAATGGAGAATGAGAAAATCAGCGACAGAGAAGGATGCAAAGCGATAGAAAATGCCATCAAGTATTTAGAGGCAACTTCAACAGACCTTCTGCTTCTAGTACAATTGCGTGAAAATGCGGCAAAGAAGAGAGCGAGTTCTGATAAACAGAAAACACTTATGGACTTCTTCAAGAAATAACTTTTTTAACTGGTACTGTATGTAGTATGGCTTTTTTTCATTTTGCATTTTTATATTATTATTTGTAAGTCATTTTTTCATTTGATAATACAGTAGATGCCTTTTCTCACATCTCTGATCACGTTTTCATTGATTTCAATAGTTTACCATACGTTTCCCTCTCGACTTTTAAGAGAGTCCGTGTTATCCGAGTTTTAGATTATCCAAGGTACCCTCGGTTGACATTACCTCGGGTAATTGAGGCTCTATTGTACCTCTTTTGATAACAGCTTCGGATGAGACAATTACCCAATACACGACTGACTGTAACTAGACTGCGTCGTTTGGATTCTGATGTTTTATACGACTGCGTTGTTTAAATGTTGTCTTGTTACACGATTACGTTATCCGGTTCTCGAGTGTAACTCGACTGTGTCGTTTGGATAAGGATACTTACTATACACAACAGCATCGTTTGTGCAAAAATATATGTGAGCAAATAATTTTGAGTAATAGTGTATATTGCCAGGGAAAAAAATAAAGGGTTTAGTTAAATGTAATCTGATGCAAGCAGGTTAACTTAGTCTATAAATAATATTTTCTAATAAATACAATTGTAATAAACTTCTATTATATTCGAAAAAGGCCCAGGGTTAAGCCTGTGCTCTCTGAAAATCTATACAGATATTTCGGGAGCTCGCATCAAATTATTTAAAAATAGGTTAGCACAGAGTTTAATATTGCGGGATTATAATCGTTCAATTAAAAAATTACAATTTAAATTTACACTGACATGAATTATGGCATCGCAGAGCGCCAGGCACTCGAGTAGTAAGAATTATTACGTTCTTTTCGAATATAATAAAAGTTTATTGCATTTGAATTTATTAGAGAATATAATTTATAGACTAAGACTAAGATAACCTGCTTGCATCAGATTATATTTAATTCAACCCTTTATTTCTCTGTACGTGGCAATATACGCATATATAGATACATCTATATATACATCTATATACAAATATATAGATACATCTAATATTTGTGTGTAACTGTATCTCAATCCAATGGTTTTCTACTGCTGCAATAAATTTACATAAAATAAAATTTATTTAATAATCTCAATTTTGAAGTGAATACTGTACGATAGACAAATGAGAAAGCCGGAAAAAAGCTGTATCTGTTGAACGTTGGGGCGGAAAGGCCTAGCACTCACTACTTTTTCACATACATATGTATTTTGCATAATGGCTCTATCGGCGAATCAGTAAAATATGTATATATGTAGGAGAGTTTAATATACGATTCAACCTATTCTCGTTATTCGTTCCATGCATTCGTATTAAAAGCTTACGTGATTTAAAATTTCATCGTTAAAAACAAGTTGAAATACTCGGGCGATGCGAACTTATATTGTACAATAATCGAACGAAGTAAATTTCATTTTGAAGATACAGCTAAAAATGTGCAATTGAAATAAGACTTACAAAACAACGATATTTGCATAAAACATGCATCATATATGTGATTCGCATTCGTAAATTGCATATTGCAATATTTCTATGGAACCTTTTCGCATAGATTATTGTAACGCCAAAAAAAGATATTAAATAAATTCACTTTCTTTAAACATTTTAATACACTGGACCGGTTTATCTTTAGAAGTATGTAGTCAGGAGAAAGAACTGTAAAAGGAAATGTAACTTGGGCTACGTCAAGTTGGTAAAGAGAGCACATAGAAAAATACTTTTTAAAGGGGCTTCAATAAGTAAAAGTAGGATGGAGGGAGCTCTAGTACGCCAGTTACCTCGTCGGAGGGTAGTACAATCAATTTCTTTATATGAGCTAAAATCTTACCATTGTACTCTCTCATTAAGTTCAGAATGTTCATAGAGTTTTTGCTAGTTTAAATATACGATTTGCTTATGTCTTAAGTACGCGATTTTCTTTAATTATTCATAAGATGTCAGGGGTTCCAGAGTAAGCACAAATTAATTTATTTTAAAGGAATTAAGAGGACCTTAGGATTTTATTTATTTAATCCTAAGTAAATAATTTAATTTTACAACGTTACTAATTTTCACTTTGAAATAAATTAACAATGGATTAACTAATGAATTAATATGGATTGCCAAGTTTCTATATTTATTTGTTAATAAATAGACACTATATTTTATTATATAATCCGCCAACAGCTCTGCATTGATTCCTAGTAGTCTCTTCATAAATTAAATGTTGCTAGGTAACTATTATAAGTCTCTATATTTGAAAATTCAAAGTTATTACTGTAGTATTCCCCATAATACATAAATCCAATATAATTGTAATTCTATGAAAAATAAATTGATTACAAAAATAGATTGATTTAAATTCTTGTGGTGTTTTATTGTATATTATTTATTTAATTAATTTATGAGGCGTACTTATTTTATTAAGATCGTTCTTGTTAGCTTTAATAAATTAAAGGCTCTAATAATTTTCATCCAATTAAAATGCTTAGCTGTGCCTTGAATAAATAATTTAATAATTAAGTTTACGTCCTTAATTACTCCTTCCGGTTGGGTTGGATGAATTTTAACTGATAGTAGAATTTAATTAGTCGGTTTGAGTTCACATGACCGTTTGTCGATTTTCAACCAGACGTTATTATTATCATCATCATTATCGAGCGAGAACTCACTTTCCCCCGCCACGTCAACCGCAAAAATCTGTTGTAGTAAGCACTCCAATGATTTGATTAGTAAATCCTCTAGAATTCTGGGTGTAGTGCTATTGGATATAGATCTGTCTTCCCGTTCCAGGCACCTTTAGTGCTACCACAGATACTTAATGAATGAGAGAACACGATGGGTCAATATAGATTATAGTGTAGGAGAAGCTATAATTGAAGTGGTACTTATTGGTACTAAGTTAGCATATTAAGGAGAATAAATTTCAACGAATTGCAGATGATAATCAAGTTAGATGATCAGCGAACAAATATGTTAGAAATTTAGAACAATCAAAACAGCTTATATCTAAAATTTGGTTTGGTGATTTTGTTTCATTGATAATTCCTCTAGCTAGTCCATTCCGATGGTTGTTGTTAGTTGGATGTATGATTTAGTTTGATTGCTGTCAATTGCTTGTAACTCTACAAATTAAGGCAAGACGTGGACATCGAAATAAATTCACGATTAAAAATTATCCTCTTGTGCTTTCGATAGTCGTGCCATGATAGAACCATAATTAGTGCCCTTTGAGGTCATCTTGAATGGAATGCACAAACACAAATAGTTTACAAATATCCGACTTTATATCGACTGTGGACGAAAAAATCGATTGATTTTTATCTTTCATATACTACGAGGGTCAATCGAAATATGTTATAAATAGCTATGAAAAAAAACATTTGATACCCAAATAAATGGCTTTATTGTTTTTCGAAACATTCACCGTTACATTCTATGCACTTTTGCATGCGTTCAAACCAATCACTGAAACATTTATTCCAATCGGAAGTTGGCATACTCAAAATGTCTGACTTGAATGCATTGATACTTTGAGATCTTGGCCGCATCAAGCTCCTATTACTACCGCTGAAGCGACCTACCACCGTTTGGAAATTACCACTACTTGCATTTCACTAGATAACAGACAACAAAATAATGAAACTTTGATTCTTAAATTTTCCCGCTTTGATTAGAACAATTAAGATTAGAACATCTGCAGGCAAAGTCGTAGCATCAGTTTTTTTGGGATGCGCGTGGGATAATTCTCCTTGATTATCTTCACAAAGAAAAAACAATCAACGTGGAGAATTATGTGAACTTATTGCAGCGAGTGATGAAAGCAAAAAAGAACAGCCCAAGTGGAGAAAAAAGGATTGTTTTATCAAAAGAATGCACCAGTTTACATGTCCGTTATAGTAATGCCCAAAATCAATGAGTTAGAATTCAAATTGCTTCATCACGCGTCCTATTCGCCAGATTTAACTCCTTGGATCCAAACGTGAAAAAATGGCTCGGTGGTAAAAAAAGTTGCCAACAACGAAGAGGTGGAATCTGAGGTTGATGGCTATTTTGAGGAGCTCAACGATTCTCACTATAAACAGTGTATCGAAGCCGAGAAAAATGTATCCAGCTAAAAGAAGGGTATGTATAGAAATAAAGATATGTTTTCAAAAATATTTTGTATTGTCTTTGTTAGGTCTGGTCTGGACTACCCTCGTATATAAGAATTAATGATTTTTCGTTTATGCATTATTTGCCAATAAAGATTTTCACAGTAATCCTATGTAGTACCACTAATCTCCCATTAGTTTAACCGCCACTACCGATTCACTGTACGGCTCTGCATTCAGAAGTTACGTCTGTGTCGTATATCACAAATTCACTTTATTAGAGCCTTTAATTTTATTGACATTATAAAATATCAATAAGACTCAAAAATGAAAGACAACTAGTAATTCAATAGAACTGCACTAACATACTGTGTACACTTATTATGACCTCAAATGATATAGAGAGAAATATAATGTTTCGAATTTATGAGAACATAATTCTCGGGCGTATATAGCCTTTGAAGCAACAACTGCTATATAACGTTGTTGTCTTTTATAATAACTATGAAATTGCGAAATTTTATTACAAATTAATGGCAATTTTTTGCAGCAAGAATGTTGTTCATATATTATTCGGTCACATACTTTGTCTTAACTACCATAGTCAGTTATTAGTAGTTTCCTTTGTAATAAAATGAAAATTAATTTTCATCTTGGCGGATCTTGTAGACAAGAGCAGAGGTATGATAATAGATTTATAATAGTTACATCTAATACGAGATATTCAGTTTTAATATAAAAATAATATAACTTAGATTTTTCACAGTTTTGGATCATCAAGAAAGAGCAAATACCTAAGTATTGCGGATTTGCTTCGTGCATTCAATGATTTGGAAGCGCAATTGGATGTAGAAAGGGAATGAAAAGATGTCCAACAGGAAGAGTAATGTGACAATCTGAACGATTTGGATCTTGAACCAAAAGGTATCCTAGAAGATGAACACTATAGGCACTACCTGAACAAGGAAAGCGAAACGCCAGCTGCCAGCAAATTCTTATCTTTAAGCCGTGAATCAAATCGTTCAGTTCAGTTTGTGTAAATGGTTGTGGAGCAGAATTGCCAAATTAGTACTGCACTTCGTTATGTTCGGTTTCTTCATTTGATTCAATTTCTGAACCGTCTACTTCAGGTAAATGTTTATTCTTTACATTGAAACCGCGAACACAGCTTGATATTGGACTCATTAATTTACTCACAAGTGCATTGTCGTATTTAAAATTTACGATGTCTAGTTTTTTTCTGAATGAAGAAAAGTGACCGGTTAACCGTATATTTTTCTTTTGGCGGCTTATGCAAGTTTGGACAGTAAATTTCGTCCTACCACAATTCTCTGAATGTTCGTTAAGCGTTTTACCCATTTGGCGCTTAACAAACTGATTGGAGAGTAGTTTAATGTCTTTTTGAGGGAGGCGTTTTTCTATGAGATAATTTGATATTTTGGCTGCATCAAGCTGCTATTTCCACCGCTGGTGTGACCACCACCTATTATAAACTACCACCACTTGCATTTTCACTAGCGAACTGTCAACTAAATAATGCATCATTGATTCTTAAATTATCTTAACGTATCAGGAAGAAACTTTTGATTGGTCGGAAGTATAACCTTCTTAGACATTTCGTAGCAGAGTCTTCATTCAAACTCGGCTTAGGCAACAACCCACCGGTCCAAGGATCCATCAGGTGCAGCTTCCTTCCAAGAAAATTCGCATAAAAGGAGCCATCCAAGCCAGTGATCCAAGAGCTGCCATTTTCGAGTTGTTGTGTTTGGATGGCTGCGAAAGCCCAATCGCGCTAGTCCAAAGCTTTACTTCTGAAATAAGACCTAGTCAATTCCTTTTGGTCAGAGAGAATGATCGCAGTCAGTGTTGATCTGATCTTAAAGCGTTATAGTAAAATTTCAAATATTGAAACAACATATTAAATCTACAAAAATAAAATAAGTAAATTAAAATTCTACAAAATAAAATTCAACTTCTGCGGCAAACAAAAAGGTTAAGTATCCGACGACACATCTTCTGCTGAATCTTTCGACTTAAGGAACAACGCATCACTAATGAGCATACATACCGATACACTTTTCACAATATTTACATATGGGCTACGTTTCACCAAAATTTGTACGCCAAAAACTCTGTTCAAACGGAAGTAGACATTACATAGCGCAGCAATGCAATTCGTTGCAATTTATGTTGAAAATATCTTTCCATTCCTGTACCTTCTGCATTCTTTGTACTTGATTATGTACTTCATTGACTTATGGTTGCAAAATTCTCAATAACTTAGACTAACACAAATTAATGTGCTTTACTTGTACTTATGGTGAGCAATAATAACAGTATGGTAAACAAGTAATTAAAAAATAATCATCAGTTTTTTGGACGAATAGATTTATTATGATTAAAGTTTATAATATTCGCAACGTTTCGCTAATGTTGCCTTCTTCAGACTAAAAGTCAAAATGAATATTTGATTGATTCCAAATTGAAATAAAGAAGATAATTTGTAATGTTAAAATCAAAAAGTATATTTTTAGACAAAAATGAAAATAACTGATATTAGACAAAAAATTAAAATAGCCTTTTTGTGTTAATATTTATAAATTGAATTCATTATATCAATTTAGAATGATTCAAATTTGAATTTTAATATTTAGTCTGGAGAAGCTAACATCGTTTAGCGAAACGTTACGAAGATTATAAACTAGAATTATTGGACATAACTTACTTCAACAGTAAGCAAATAATATCAATAATATAAACAATCAAAAATATCTGATAATTGGTCAATTAAAGATATGTCACCGTTTATAGTACTGATGTGTCGTTCTTTAAAGAACTTTTTTATCGCGGTATATGTTTGGAACGCGATGGACTGTGATGTCATTTGTAAATAACTTGTTCCCATTGAAACATATAATATATAGTCAATGAATTATGCGTCTAGTATTGCTCCAGTAGAACGACAAACAAAAATATTCATATGAATATATTCGATTGTTGTTCAGAACAGCTAACCGCGTCGATTGAAAAGGAATGATCGTATACGGTTTTCTAACAGAAGATGCATGTAGGCAATTAGTTTGTAAATATGTGTTTTTTTTAATTTAAAATATAAAACAGTATTTTTAATTAAATTAAAAGTAAATTATTATTGATCCAATAAATATGTTACATAAACATTTTAATAGAAATTCATTAGTTTGTTTCTATATAGGTACAAATTTGTTTTATTAATTCTTAAATTGATTTCTTTTAATAAAGTTTCCTAATATTTGTTTCATTAATATTAAAAAGCTAATTTTAAATAAAAGTAACAACAATGCACACAATAAAATATGATACAGCGCACTACTAATTAACAAAAATGATTAAATACTTGATATTATGTTTTTTCTTTGTCAGTATAAGGAATACATTTATTAGGTTTTCAATGGAACGAGAACGGTACTACTTTATCCTGGTATTTTTAGGGAATGAAACGGTCCATCGCGTTCGGAGCGTGGAACTAGATTTCCCATCACTAGTTTAAAAATCGATTACGTACTGAAAAGAAATTATAGTGAAATAGGAAATAAAGTACCACATCATTAAATAACTTGAAAAGTAATAAACGTGCAAAGATTATTCCTTTATAAAGAAGACGCCACCTGGAAGGAAAATTTGCAAGGTAAATAATAAATTTATCATTCGAGCTGTTAATTAACTATATTATCCGCACAACAAAGATAGCAACACGAAATAATGAAGACTTCAACTAAACGTAATCAATGTAAATTCCATTTAGAATGCACAGAGGCAGTATATGAGATTTAATAAATTAGCTTGCTTATGCACGAATGCAATGCGTAACCACAAGCTGTTACGAACAACAAAGAAGATGTATAATTTCTGCGACCCATAAATATACCGATCCGGTTGCACTTAATTCTAAGAACACTATGCAGATTGCGAGTAAAAAAGAAACGAAATGTACAAAGTATAAATTATTATAAAGAACAAATTAAATGTTTGCTACTAACTAGGCAAGTTCTTTTAGTACGATAAGTTATTTAGCTAAATGAGACACTTTTAAACATAGAGTAT
>WYDF02099187.1:0-10677 GCA_009867245.2 Adranes taylori | reverse complement strand
AAGGCTCGAAACGTTTGCTGATTTGTTTTTTCAATAAAACCTGATGTCCAACTACCGATGATTTTCATTTGATATTAGCTGTTTGGTAATTACATTTCACTGAATGAGAAATATTGTTACTAATCGCAGTATCGTAACTATTCAGATTTGAATAATTACATTCTTTTAGTTTTAGTCTTTCATCGTGATGCAAATGTTCACATTGATCACTTTTTATTTGTTTGACGTACATCAAGGAGTCTCCTGTATTTTTCCAATTGTCATGCAAATAATCTATGCCTAATATTTCTGTATCCGTTATTTCTACTTTAATTTCAGTATCTGATACGTTCCGGATTTGCCGTGAGCCTATTTCGTCTGTCATGTTTTATTAGCTTTGTACACGATTATGTCCGATAAAGTGCTTGTATGTATCGTATAAATTCTATAAACTGTGGTAACTCACAGTACGAAATGCCTGATTTTTGAAAATACCAATCATTATTAACTTGAATCAATAATGTTTTTAGTAACATCATGTACAAATTATTAATTGTGATGTTATTACGTGGTACTATTGCTTCCTACATGCGTGTAACGGAGCCATCTGGAAGGAAACCAGATATATTTTCCAACTATTAAACTCCATAGGTATGAAATCTCAGAGTGAATGTTACGGGTGAGGACAGATTTTAAGACATTCTCTTCTAAACGCTTCGTACTGCTATACACAAAATACTGATAAACTTTGTTTAAAATTAAATATAGGTAATCGGTCGGTTACATGTGGTTTAAAGACCGAAGGAGCCTAATACATTTTTGTTTCTTTTTTCCTTGCCTGTAAATATATTTTTCAAGCCATTGCTTCTTTTTATACATTGTTATATACCACAGTCAATCCACCACCTATCGTATTTTTTTTAATATAATTCGAATTTTATCTATATTCATATTTTCCACCTTGACACTTGAAAGAGTTTGGAGGCTCTTCTTCTTCAACAAAAGTTTTGGAAGAATTCAACGATTTATTAAAGAAATATGAAATATCCATTTATTAAAGAAAAATGAAATTATAGGCAATCTGAGAGAACAGTTTATTGTTGGAAAGTGATAAACGTATAAGTTCAGCGATGATCAAAAAGTTGTCAGAGTCAGCCAGAGCAAGAAACGAAATGCAGAGTCAGAGAAATAAGGATAGCGATAATACTCAGTGGAAGAGAGAGTTTAGGTGCTGAGAGTTTAGATAATGAGAGATTCTTAAATGGATCAAGAGACAGGGAGGATCAAACACTAGATCGAGTTCTAGCGTTTATGGGAAGCGAAAATTTGATGAGAGAGGCATTTTTAGAGCGATTTGTCGCCGACAGCACAAACAGGCATACAGGAAATAATACGGGGATAATGCCGCATCTATTAAAGCAATTCCAAAATTTGACGAATCTGGAAGAGGCTGTTCTGCAGCAGAGTGGATTAAGATCATTAACAGTATTAAAACTTTACATGATTTACCAAATAATTATATACTAGAGATGGCGAGACAACATCTCTAAGGTGGTGCTAAGCATTGGTATGAAACTAGAGTTGATGAATTGCTTACATATAGGGATACCAACTCGATCCAGCCGAAAAGAGTACATTTCTTTTAAAAAAAATTGTACACATATTTTATATAGCAAGACTACATAATTTTACTTACCAAAAAGAGTAGATGTACATTTTATATTGCAAGAGTAAATAATTTTACTTGCCAAAAAGAGTACATGTACTCTTTAAAGAGTACGATTGATAACCCTATTTAGATGGGATAATTTTTTAACAGCGTTTAAGAAGACTTTTGATGACAAAGAATCTTTAACGAACTAGTGGAAAATGATGGTATCAAGGCCACAACAAAAATCGGAAGATATAAGAACTTATTTTCATGAAAAAGTAAAGTTAGGTAGAAAAGTAGGCGTAGATTTTCAAGATATAAAGGAGCAAATTTTAGTAGGATTATGGTCAAAAGGTTTGTGTGATTTAATCCTAAATAGAGTTCACAATTATACCGACATTCTATTGCATGATTTATTAGAATATGAAAGGATTGACAGAGCCAGAATGCAGAAAATAAGCACGAGAAAAAAAAAAGAGATGAGGGTATTTCTGTACAAACTGAGAAGAAAGAAAACATAAATCAAGTAGACAGAAAGATTTAATGTTTTAAGTGTGGAACTGAAGTGCATGTTGCCAAAATGTGTGGAAAAGTAGACATTAAGTGTTTTTAGTGTAAACAAAAAGGTCATAAGTCGACAAATTGTCAAAAAAGAGGAGAACAGAAATGCTAGGATTCTAATTAATTACGACTTTTAAGAAAGGAATGTACAGAGGCGACGCCTTTGATTATTGGAAAATCCGCCAATGAAGAAAAGTTTTTTACAGATGTTTTAAATAAGAAGGCAAAAATAGATGTACTCATAAATCCAGGAAGTGCTGTATGTACAACACTAGATGAAGTGATTAGAAAATTGGGTTTATTGTATAAACCAGGAATTACAAAACTATATGCATGGAGGATTACACGACAGTTTGAGGACAAACCGTGGCACAGGATCGCTGAATGTTAAATAAATATGAAATATCCTTTATTAACAACTATATAAATATCTATGTAAATTTTGTAACCCTAATGTGCAAGATTATCATCAAAACACAGTTAGTCAGTCAGTTTGAAGTGGTAATAAGTAAAAGAAGTGAAGAAGAGACGTCAGACACAAAGATAGACCGAGGTAAGAGAATGTGCGTAGAGACAATATCTCGGGCATATATCATTTAATCTAGTTTTTAATCGTTTTGTTAATCATTTAAAATAAAAGAATACTTTTTATTTAACACATTATTATTCCAATATGACATAATCTGGTGTTTTGTTAATAATGGTTTTGATACCCATTATTATTCACCACGCCTGAATGGCATTATCTCTTGAAAAGCGATTGAACGGATTTTCTTCCGCGTACGACATTTTCAACAAATCTTCAATTAGTTATTATATATTTACTGTATTATTTATGTTCACTATAAATTTTTATTTACTTTAAATTTACTTTGACATTTCAAAGAATTTTGAGACAAGTTGAGAAAAAAATGGCCTCGAATCAGGTGGTTAGTGCTGGCATAAAACTTGTTACTAATTTAATTATAGAGGAATTATTAAAAATGTTACAGAAAATTAAGAGGAGACGTAATCACTCGTTATGTTTCCAAACGTGGATTACCAGAAAAAATAGTCTATGTGCGTTATCAAAGAACTTTCTCCAGAAGATGGTGAAGCATATAGAAACTGTCTGTCACAGTAATTTTGAATATTTGGTCAGATGTAAAAATACGATGCAAAACCAATAACAACCTATTTGCTATCGAGAACCATGATAAGGAACAATGTTTCATATAAAAAGTTTTTTATAAAAATTTTTCTTCCTCAAAAAAATAAAAGAAAGGTCGATTTTTCGGTGTCTGTTTCTATATATGTACGTACGTCTGTATGTTCAACTATTTCTCCTTCGCTATGAGAACGATCTGGATGAAATTTGGTAGACAACTGTAGGCCATGAGCCCACAGAACGGTTTTTTCATTTTTTTTTTTATAAATCCAATATGGCGGACAGGAGCCATTTGTTTTTGTTCAGGAATGTCGTATAAACTAGGGGGCTGACATTTTGCACTCATATAGTATCTTGTATTATGCGTTGAATAAATAAAGTCCCATGTTGTCAAATTTTATAGTAAGCGGTCTTGCCACGTTTGAAGTTTAACAAACTTTTTGAAATATCTCAGGAACGATAAAAGATAGGAGATTCGAATAAACTTTATTGTATAGGCTACATAAAGACCCTTCGATTATGTTTGAATAATTTTTTTCTAAAATCACAATTTAACATATATGTAGGCTGTTTTTTTGCTAACTTTAGGGTCCAATTTCTCGAAAAGTTTCGAAAGAATTTTTTTTTTATTTCTTGTGTCGAAAGCTCCTTTAATACATAAGCGATCATGCGAGTTTAAAAAACTCCCACATCATAGCACCGGAGTAATTTGACCTTGGAGAAAAGTATGCTACCCTAAATATCTCGGTTCCTATGAAAGCTGGAAGAATGAGAGTTGGGGAGCGTATGTAAGTCAAAGGGACCTAATTTTTACCGGTACGGTCAACTAAATATACTTGACTGATTTTGAGCAATAAAAACAAATTTCAAAAACTTTTTAGTAACACCCTGTATATTTTTTACACAAACACATAAAAGCCTAAAAATAGCTAACAATTACATTCCCAATTGAAAATATAGCAGAACGTATGCAGTGTTTACATAAACAACAACGAGAAAAGTTCTGCAATATGTCCAATACTGTTACAAAACCTGTTTTAAAATCGCATAATTATATGCACGGGTACACTCGACAAAACGAGTGTTGAATATTAGAAATAGGAAACATTGCTTTCATTGAATGGAAATTCGTTGAAGTTGTTTTTACAATTGATGGTTATTCGTAAGTGTAGCCAAACAAATATTTAACGTCGGTGTAAAAACAGTTATTACGTTTGCGGCAGTAATTTTAACATAAAATGAACAGCATTTTAAAACAAATGGAAGAAATATAATCGTCTTGCAGATCGTATATAAATTCTTATTTTTATAAACAAGGTTTCATATCATTCATAATTATTTATTGTGTTGAAACAGAAATTATTGAGAAATGTGAATGTGCTATATGTAATAACTTTTTCGCAAGCCTAAAAAGTTTAAGCAACGCTTGTTAATTGTAAATAGAAATATATATATATTAAACTTCGATACACTGAGTGATTAGATATAATGACTATTGAACAAAATTATTAATCTATAAAGTTCATCCTTTAACTTTAGAGCTGACAAGTAGTTACTCCATAAATGAGACTTCTTCTACCAAGTTGTTTCAAATGTTCTGCACATTTTGACGACTTATCTAACATCCTTGCAAATTGTTGTTAATCTCTACGAGTTACCTCTGTTCACTATAATATTTCAATTTTTGAGCTTATGTATCATGGCAACTATATCTTTGAAGTGGTACTCTTACCATTTCAAAGACATGCCACTTAATAACTTAAAATTTTGCATCTTGTCGCCATGGCTACAGACATTCAATAATCATATTTTATACATGTAAAATAACTCATATACGCAAAGTTACAGGAAAAAATATGTAACGTTGTATGAAACATATAAACTGCTCTCGCAATTGCAAAAATGTTGTTTATCAGTAGCGGTAAACATTATAATTTTTGGCTCGAAATGATTATTTTATTGAGAAATTCAGTTTTAAAATTAGAAGACTGAAATTTCGCTCGCATGTAAAATATTACCCACTTCTTGATATATTTCAGGAGCTACAAAAGATAGTACACTTGAACAAACTTTATTCTATTGGCCACTAAAAGCTCGTTCAATTTTATTTTAATTTTTTTTTCTAAAATTACAAACTAACATATATACTAGGTGTTTTTTGTTTCGTAAACTTTGCGATCGATTTCCTTGAGACCGGCTATTCTACTACATTAAATATCTCAGTTCCCATGAAAATTGAAAAAAATAAAACTTGGCGTGCTTCACACGCCAGACTGCTCTTTTAGAAATTAGCCAAAATGAGAGTCAAGAGGGCTCGTACGCCATGCCAAATCGGAGAGCAGAGCTCTCCGCGCCGTAGGCAAATACGGGAAAAATGTGAGTCAAGGGCGGCCGTAGGCCGCGGCCAAATGGACAACGAAGTTGTGGCCGCCGTAGGCAAATATGAGGACCGTAGGATTAATGGGTTGACAATTTATAGGTTAGACTAATGTTGTTTAGTTTACCCTAGACACTATTGTGCTAATTGAATTTAATATACGACTTCGAAACTAAAAGGTTCAACTTTTGTTTTATGCAAGATATAACAAAACGTAGGACTTCCAGTATATGAAACATGGGGTGGCGAATTTTTTTCTGTAACTTTGCAAATATGTACTATTATGTAGGCCTTACATGTATATGTGATTGTTGAACGTCGGTTGCCATGGCGACAAGTTAACAAGCATTAAGTTATTAAAGGACATTTCTTTGAAACGATAATAGTTAGACTCCTCTGATGTGGTATCATTTTAAGAGCTATCAAAATGTATCTAAATATACAGGGTGTTACAAAATAGCTTTCTGAAAGAAAAATTTATTGCTGAAAATCTGTTTAGTAGGTATATTCAGTTGCTCATATTGGTACAGTTGAGATCCCTTAGACTTACATATGCTCCCCAAGTTTCAGTTTCCAACTTTCATAGAAACCGACATATATAGGGAATTTTTTTTTTGTCAAATTACTCCCAAGACTACAGACTACATGTGCGATGTTTTTAAACTCGCTGATTCGCTTTAATATTAAACGAACTTTCGATGCAAAAATTTTTAAAAAAATTACTGCAGAATTTTTCTAGAAAATGGCCCGCAAAATTTTCAAAAAAAAACTGTTTATATGTTAAATTGTGATTTTAGAAAAAAATGTTTCAAGTAAAATCGAAAAGTCTTTAGGTATCTTACAAAATAAAGTTTATTAAAATGTCCTATCTTTTATTGTTTCTGAGATATATTTAAAAGTTTTTTAAACTTCAAACGTAGCAAACCTTAAAAAGTTTTTTCTTCGACGCATAATACGAGGCACTATATGTACCCAAATTTCAGCCTCTTGGTTCAAAAACTCATTTTTTGTGAAAAAATGGCGCATTTGAGCCATATTGAATTTAAAAGAAATGAAAAAGTATGTTTGCGGGACAATCGTGTGCATCTGTCTACCAAATTTCGTCCCGATCGCTCCCATAGGGAAGGAGAAATCCTTGAACACATATCCGTACGTACGTACATCCACACAGCATTGAAAAATCCACCTCCTAAATTATTGAGTAAGAAAAATATTTGATTTTTTTATGTTGAATTGTTTCTTATGATCCCCTCTTCGAATTATGTTTGAAAGAATTGCTATGACTTGAATACAAAAGACGTACTAAGGTGAAATAGAAAAAATGCTCAAGATATTAATCCTATATCTTTCTTATGCCTATATGTACTTCGTATATATATGCATTGGCACCGGCAGACATTTTTGCAAATACTATAATACTATAAAGATCTGAATAGTAATTAAATTTAGAATGTTTGGATTATTAGGTGGGGCCAGATGCCCCCCTTGCCCCTGTGTGCCGGCGCCCATATAAAAGATAAAAAGATATATAATGTACGATATATACGGTATATAAAAGATAAAAAGGAATAGGTAATTATACGTTTTCTCAATCAGCTGATATCTGTCATTATGACCAGAAATGAAACGGCTCAAGAGATGCTTCATTCGTAGTCATGAAAGACGTTTCATGACTACGAAGGACTGAAAGACGAAGAACTGTCAAAATAAACAGAAAGGGATGATTAGAACCGATTGAACGAAAAAAAATGATAATTGTTCATTATTGTCCACTGCGACGTACTATCTCTTATAGGTACATGTGCTAACGGAACTCCCACTCGCGACGCTGCTAATGGGGAGCCGTAGCGTTTGTCACAATAAAGGCGCAACTAGAATATTTCGGTCTTCAGGAATTTGCCTCGGACGCCAAGTCTGTTTAAAGTGAGACCGCACTTCGAACTGATGGTGCTTCCGGACCCCAGAAGCGCCTGAGGGTTCAAGTAGACTCTGTGGAAAGTTAACCAGGTGTCCTAGACCTTCCGGGTACCTCTAAATGAACTTAATACTAATAAGTGCAATAGCATTAGTTTTAACAAAAACGTGTATAGTTCTTCTACACAAAATAAACAATTAGAGAAAGAAAATATATATATTCTATCAAATATTAACAATAAATCGAACGAATGATGTTATTGTTAAATGAAATAAGCGGTATTCAAACGATCTTATATTAAATGGTACAAAAACAACAATATAATTAAAACGAAATGGCGCATAGCAATAAGGTGGTGCTATAATAATACTAAAGAACGGAGCTTAGCGAAAAATTAGCTGTGCTGATGAAGCAAACTTTAAATGCGGTGATAAACTAATAACACGGAAATCAGGTAGCAGTTATTCGCGGAGCGGAAAATTCATGCATAGGATCGAAACCAGTTTAGGCACGGCAGATGTACAATCAGGACGGCAGGTATCTTAGTGAACGTTGAACGTTTCAGTGTTAGAGTCCACATTTTAATAAATTAAAACAAAGTTTTCCAAAAAACTCCATATATAATATTTTACCAAAGCCTCCAACCGGTGAGATGACAAATTAACCAGCTGTGAGGTTTGAACTTGACATGTTTCGGGGAAACAATTACCCCTTCTTGAGAAGATCTGAATAAATAGCTACGTTAAATACTAAATTGATGAAAGCAATTAAACAATACCTTTAGCATGTCTAAAGACATGTCTAAACGATATGTCTAAACACAGCTGGTTGCGCTGCTGTCACTATTGTCTAGTGATTACCCCTAACCACGTGCACAAATTAGTTCGAAGCACCCACTCTATAGATATGGACACTGCTGGTTACGCTGCTGTTACCGTAACACAGTGGGAAGCACTGCTGTTACGTAAGCCACCACCACTAGCTTATTACACTCTGTCCGGTGTGGTAAACGGAATACTATAGACGAGTAACACAGCTGATTGCGATGCTGTTACTATTGTCAAGAATCTACCTTCAACGCCCTTATTGGCACGTAACACAACAGATTCCATTGCTGTTACATTTGTCGAGTGACTATTACTAATCCCGCGACGCACAGTTGAAAACGTATACTCTAGTATATAGGAATAGGTTAGGCAGGACGAAAGAGTACGGTCATTCAAAAGCATGCATACGGACTATCATACGGTACAACGGAGAAAGCTAATGAAAACACATGCAATATAACTAATACGATGTAAGCTATATAATGTTACTTACCAAAACGTATACCGGTAGACGAATGTCGCTGGTCGCTAATGGCTCGGTTGGTGGTGCTGCTAGTTAGCTTGTGGTAGGAAAATAGCAATGGAATCTGTTGGTTGCAATTAATAGCAAACATCTCATAAGAGTATAATGAATATCTTCAGTTGATTTTAGTCAAGTCAAGATCTAAGATTAACGTTTCTATATAGATGAATATGTAAAATTTTCAATGACAACGATACTTCGATTCAATTCCTAGTACACCTTCAGTTCAAATTTCAGGTGTTACGTCATTTTCTAGCCAATTTATGTAATCTTAATGTTTGAATTCAATTTAATGATCGGTACTTAGTATTATAATGGGAAATATACTGAATCAGTAAGAGAAATAGGTTCAATTAACATTAGATAGCTCATATAATGATTCAAATAGGTCCAAACCCTGTGTGGATATTTGTGTGTGTGTGAGGTGAGTATGTGTGTGTGATATGGTGCGGTTTTCAATACATTTATATATATATATATATATAACCAATTCTAGATGTTTAATTTTTAACTGACAGATATAAAAATGGTTATATGTTAGTTAAACGTAATATGATCAAGTAAAATTCAGGGCAGCTCACATAAATAGGAAATATAATGGTAAATAGAGAATTTAGTATTGGAGATACAACCATCGCGTTTTGCGAAGCTTGAGTAAATGGATTCTTATAAACAAAACCAATGATTTCAGATAATTAATATTTCTTTTATATAAGCATAATATATACAATATATAATAAATGCTTGATTCCCTATGTTTTATAGGGAATCAATGTGTTTCGGTGGTAGCAACATCCATATTAGTGAACTGTTTTGCAAATAAAAACCGAAATATTTCTATGTATACCTTAGAATCATGTTTTAGCCGAAGTTCACTTATACTCTTTTTATTAGTTTCGTCTTCGTTTTCAAAATAGTGTATCACCACATTAATACGTTTTATCATCGTAATCGGATAATTACAATAACATGGTAAGGGGTAAGGGGATAATGGGCCTGTAGGTGGCGCTGACATCAAGGTTACGTGATGTCGGGCCCAGGTGACGCCTTTTCTACTATAGTCTTAGCAGTTGTTTTAATCTGCGGATGCGCACTAATTCTAGCTAATTATACTGAGTGTTTTTATATGAAAAATATACTGAGTGTTTTATTTTGATAGTTATCCGATTGGTAGTTATCCGATCCGATCTAAGTGGAATGGATTTTAATGATAATCGTGTTTGTGCTTCAATTTACATGTAATTAAATGTGTATGTCCTATAGATCGAAGCCAAAATTGCATTGATTCTTATAGAAAACACGCACAAATCCTGATGAAGTTACAAGGTTTTTAGGGGTGTATTTCGGTAACGGTCCGTGTAATGTTTACCTTATAAGGTACAGATAAACAGCTGACGTGTATTCTTTCGTGAATAGTCGAACGAGCAGGTCACTTGACAGAGATATCTTGCAGCTACCTAAGCTGCCCCAATATTTCACTGCAGGGAGGCGACACGCAGATGCACAGCAGCTGTACAATACCATTTGCGAGAACCCACACGCTGTGAAGACAGCAGGCGACAACCAAGCGCGCTAATTGGCAGCACGCAGAGCGAGAAAGGACAGGCAAAAGAAACGAATAGCTACCTGCGACACAAAAGCTTATTTATAAGCTAACAACAAAGATCGCTTTTAAATACTAAATTTTAACGAAGACA
>WYDF02099176.1:0-10677 GCA_009867245.2 Adranes taylori | reverse complement strand
GATATCTACAGTCAGTCAAATTGAGTTTGTATTGTCGTTGTTCCCGCTTGTTGTTATCTGGTGGTCGTTATAATTATCGTTATAGTTGTCGTTGTTGTATCGTTGCTCCCTTCTATCTGGTCATTCATCCTCTCTCGTTTAATTCTTAACATCACTAACTCCAATCCCTCGTAACCCCAATATGGTCACGTAACTACACCCCAATAATAGAACCCCCGTGAATTAATAGTCTGTATGTCTGAAGATGGCTCCAAAGGATTGAAACTATATAGTTAATTTTTTTATAATGAAAAATACATTTCGCATTATAAATATAAACTATAAAGAAAATTAAAATACACTATTTTAGTACATTGCATTAAAGGAATTAAAAGATTTCGGAACAAGGGAGTATGTACGGCGTGCTTCGGGGGCCAGACACCCCTGTGCTGAATAACCCAACTTAATCTAAAATAAAGGAACTATTCGCGTGTGCTAATGTGAGGGCAGTTTTTGTAGGTTTTCCTAGAGACGTCTAGAAGGCGCTACCAGATAAAAAGTTACAAATATACTTTTGAAACCCCATCGTTTTGTTTTTAAAGACCTCTAAATTCTATTCCACAAACACGACAGGATACTACAATTAACACTACAATTGTTGAAAAAACAATAGATAGACATAGGCTAAAGAATAAGCAAACTATTAAGGTAACTAACTGCTTTGGGTCAATTAGGCTTTTTATAATCTTAGTTGTTGGCCGAATTTCCGTGGGAGGTGACGGGTGTAACAATCAAAGAGTAGCATTATTTCTCCGTCGGATTATTTCTTCCGTCGGGTAAAAACAAAGCGATCACGTAGTTTATACAATTATACGGAGTAGAAGGGACGTCGCTAATTTGTGATAATTAACAGGTGTTATCAGTGTATGTGTGAATAAATCGATCTAGTTGGTAGTAAATCAATAATTGGTGAATTCGTACCGTATGGCACTGTGCCTAATGTCTTAATATGTGTGAAGGAAGCATATCTGATTTCATTAACATTTATCATGGCTCAAAATAGTTAGTCAAATAATGGGATAGGTACTTAGGTAAGAATACATGAGATGAATGCAATTTTCTAATTCTAAATTAAATAATGAGCAATTAGAATGTCTCTGTGCTTGGTTCTAAAAAATAAGTTTGTGATGGCACAACTGCAGATATGTAAGTAAAATTGGGAACCAATTTATTGAATCATAAACGCCATTTTACGCCATAAAAGAGAATTTATCGTTTTAGGGGTGCGCAGAGTTAGTTAAATTGATCTTGATCTAGTAGCATTAAATCAGCAAAGTTCTCGTAAGCCTATCAATTTCAATGTCTTGTGTTTTATTCTAAATAGTGTTGAGAAACTAGTGGGATTATAACTTCACAGATTCTAACTTCATAACATTACGACTTCATTTCGTTGATAGATAAATTAAAGTAGATATTAGAGTGAATTGCATTTACTAAGTATTGTACGAAACGATACATGAGAGTAGGAGAGGATTGCTACGTACCTCATACATGGATCCTCTCTTACTCACGGCACATAGTCTCTCCAAATTCAAACGTAACTCTGGTTTTGATTTTGTAGTAATGGCAAAAAGTTCTGGTTATAAGAAATATTATAACTAAGTTGTTATCGACCTATTTTACATAGCTTCACAGAGTCGATAATTGATATAAAATAAACCAATAAACAAACTGAAAGAGAGAGATAGAGGCGACTGCAGAAAGTCACGCAGCGCTCGCATCAACTTGCACAGATGCGAACGCTACCAACAGGAGAGAGAGAGAGAGATAGAAACAAGGCCACACAACGCCTTTATTCTCGTGCATATGGAGGGAGAAGTTGGAGAGAAAGAGATGGAAAACGTGCACTTCGAAGTGTTCGCATTTCGATAACCTTCTTTTTTGCTGCTGTTTTATTTTAGGCATATGTTTTTCGCGTTTTTTGTGTGTTTGCATCGAATGTAGAATGTGAGCAAAAATGGTACATATTTTGAGAGAGTGATATGTTTGTTCTCTTTAATGGTGCCTTAGCCTTTGCGCGCTTATTGTTTACTGTGCATTTGAGGATTTCGCTTTGACGATATCCAATTTCAAGTAACCAACTTAATGGGCTAGACGAAAGATTTTACGATCTCCGATTTCGAACAAACAACTTTATTGGGTTTTTTTAAACTTTGAGTGACCTCGTATTGCCAGAATTTCGATGCTGTCGTATTTTCAAGAAAAAACTTTTAATGAGTTCGATTAACTTTGAAGGCGTTACCTTCATCTAACAGATTTTTCTATTGTTTGCATGGTGCGTACGTCGTTTTGAACGCTTTCCACGTAAAAGCTGCCGCCGCCATTCCCTTGATTGGTGGGTGTCCATAATACAAGGGGGTTGCAGCCCGTTGTTCGATTGCACGTATAATCTGATTGGAGAGCTGCCCGTCGTAGAATCATAGAATCTTGACAGGGATTATATCATAAAAGAACAATATTATGCGATATTGTTCTTTAAAATTCATAACGAATGAAAGGACATTTCTTATTCGAGGAAAGTTCTCCTTCTCAAAGATTTTAGCAGAAATTTCGATTATGTCCTGTCTAGTTACCGCCGCCTACGTCAACAACTACCGCCGACGCCAAAAATCTTTGATTTCATATAAATAGCCATACCCAGGCCAGTTTCGACAAGACGCATTTTGAGTATTAGAGTATTGAATATTAGAGTGAGCCTTTGGCACATCCTTATCAGCAATAATACTCTAATAAATGGCTAAATATTCGTGTAGAGTGAGCATTTTCGCACACATGAAGATGTTTAGGCATGTCTAAGTAAAACGCCACCAACGCAATCAAAGTCCAGAAAATAGTAAAGAACTTAATTCTATATAAGTGTACGTAATTCAAAACAAATGTAAGCTCATTTTAAAGAGTGGAAATTTTGTAGTTACTTACATTATCTTTGCCACATCGTCTGTACCAAATAAATCTATTGATTCTTGAGTCACATATTCTTTAATAAGTGGTATATCGCTAATTGAAACTCTATGAACAAATCTTCTATCGTATGTCTGACTTTTTAACGATGACAAAGATGCTGTATTCATTCTTTTATATGTAAAATATTTATAATAATGATAATGAAAGACAACTTCAAATCAATATTTTATTTATTAAAATTGTCAATTTTAACATTTACTGATTAAAAACTAGAATAACGTGAGTCCTTTCCTTTAGCAATTGAAAAGGCACACGTTTTGTGTGTTATAATATAAGAATATAAGTTTAAACATTTTGAAAAGTAAACATTCTTTTAATATCTGGATTTGAATCATGTACCAAAATATTCTAATATCAATTAAACGCACGTAATAAAACAATTCACTTAAACAATTCATAATATAGTTCAAAGAGTTTTTTACCTTGCTGATTAGTAAAATATTAAGTTACAGATTTGTTTTATAATTTGAACGGAACCTATAGTAAACTATTTATTTCCATATGATTTTGAAATTGTACTTTAGCGATTGATTTCATACAAAAAAATTTACTTCAAAATATTTAATTTTACTATGCATAATTTCTACTAAATAAATACGATAGAGGTATGCGATAGGTATGATATTGGTTGAGAAGGTGCAACTAGAATGCTTGAAGAATATTAGAGCTGGATAGCTCAACTCCGAGTGAGATGGTGTTGGATGAATTGGGTAGATATAAATGTTAGATTGCAGGTTTCAAGAAAATGGTGAATGTTAAAAGAAAGGTATAATTGAATGAGGATGACAGACTGGTAAAGGAAGTATATGTGGTGGGTATGAACGAACTACGTAGAGTAAGGTATAAGAATGAATGGTTTTGGACTAATCGATGGTCGCTTGAGAAAGAGTAAAAGAAGATGAAGTGGGGTTTGATGAAGTGGGGTTTGCGGGTGATGTGGAAGAGTTAATGAGGGATGTCGAGAGACAAGAAAGGGATGCAAAAATCAGAAATAGCAAGTACTATAGTAGATACAAGTACATAAGGGTGGATAGAAGTATGCCTGTGTAAAGCAATCTGGATGGAGTACAGAGAACAAGACATTAGTAGGATATTCGGTAAAAGGGAAGAAATATGGGAACATTGGATAAGGAAATGCGTAGGGTTGGAATGGGGTGAGCGTGAGAGGATTTTGGCTGAGAATTAGTGAGGATTAGTTTGGGGCATACAGGATGTACATTGAGGATAATAGAGAGGATTAAAAGGGAAATAAAAAGGAAGGGAGGATAGGAGATTTGAGAAAATAAGGAGACTAAACACAGCAAGATGGAGAAGCAAATCCTTCACATTTACCTTTAATACGAGAAAGTGGTTTTGGTTTTTTGTTTGTTTTTTTTTTTGTTAATTTTTGTGTTTTTTTTTTCTGGTCTATCTATCTACATGGATATGAAAGATGCACTTATTTTGAATCTTACATTAGTGCGCCTTTTATATTTATACTAATGGAAAATGCTAATAATTAAATGATAGGAGGATTAATAAATAACAATTTACTTAACCTAAGTGTAATCTAAAAACGTTTTTTCCAACAAACGATTTTTTTATACGAACTATTTTCAAGAAAACACATTAAAATTGAAGCAGAAAAATTAGAAGCTGGAAGGTATTTACCGTAACCGATTCGAATGATACGAATGACAGGAATATTTAAGAAATGACTATAAGTTACTGTAACACTATGGCTCACACTTAATGTTACCGTTCCGAGCGAATAAGACTAGTCGCGGTTGACGCTTGTCTAGTAATATACACTCTAGCAGACAGGGGGAATAGGTACACTATTCCCCTAAGTACACTATAAGCCACCGTAGCACTGCAGTTCACGGTTAGTGCTACCGTTACCGAGTGAATAAAAGTAGTCACGGTTGTCGCTCGTCTAGTAATGTACACTACAGCAATATGGAGTAAGAAGGAATATTACAAGCCACAATAGCACTACGGTTGACGCTTAGCGTTATCGTGCTAAGTGGCTGAATCTAACCCTGGATCTCGTTGATTAGAGCCATACACTCTAGTTATGCAGGAAGTAGGAAAGGAAGAAGAAGAAAACAAAGCTGCCAAACAATAAAACAGTATAAAATATACGAAAACGTTTCCCGAATGCTTAGTCTATATAGCGATGGTTGCTGCGTTGCTCTGCTTACTATGTCGCATCCCTGCTGTTGCTGGCTGGTTGCTTCGAGTTCAAGAAGAGAACTAAATTATTCTATACAACGCGAGGGTACTTATAGACGTGAGCCTTCCACAGAATTGTTTCTCTATGATACGGTTTCTATGGAGCAGCTCACTCGATACTTCCTACGACCAACGGTCTATGCTTATTTCTCTGAGGCAGTAGCAGTTTCCACAGCAACAACGGGTCAACACATATACGTTAATATGACGTATATAAATCAATCCATATCATTAATAACGCTATATTTCGGTTATCATGCGGATAACGCGTGTCCGCTATCATACAGCCTACGTGTGCGATACCATAGATACTACAATCAACAACGAAACTAGTCTAGCTATTATTATTATTATTATTTTTACATCTTTATTCTTATCATTATACGGATAATATGTATACATGCGTTGACTTAAAGATATTTAGGATTACATGCTATGTTACAATATCTATACCCTATAATTAGACAAGAATTATAAGACCCCTTAATTGATTAAAGCTAAAGATTTAACTTTCATAAAGTAAGTATGGCTCATGAATTTAAATAAACGAAATCAAATAAAACACATAAACATATTTAGAATTCACTAAATAATTTGTCTTTACATACACATACAATTATAATGGATTAACGAATTGCGACGAGTAATAAAACAAATACTTATTAAAACTTATTTACATCATGAGAAAAATTAAAACATCCATTCAATTTAATAATGCATGGTCAAAGCCTGAATTAGAGTACAACGTAAAAATAAAATGGCAATATAATTTACTTATGATGCTTTAATAAATTCATATTTACTTAGTGTTACATCTTATTAAACGTCCATAAAATATTTTTTTTTTCAATCAGCTCTCTACTAACGCATTGACGTAAAACTGAGTTACGCGAGAAATTATCTCCGATTTCTCTTGACCGCAAATTATCCTAGTCTGTGGAAAAGTTTTATTCCCCCTGGCGGACCCTAAAAGATGCTAGGCTTATGCTGTGTTTATTCACACGTATTCAATTAATGGAGTATCCCTTAGATTATGTATGGAAAATATTTTAAGATCTTTACATTAGAATCTAAGAAGTGAATATATTTAATATCTTTACATAGCGTTAGAATATAATCAACCAAGACCTTCTGAACCTAGCCATCCAAGTACCATTACAAATTGCGGAAAATTATTACACTAACACAAGATAGATCATGCAACCCTAACAATATTCATTCACAAAGCGGCAAGCCACAGTACACAACATAAGTTCTATTGATAGACTGTTCATAGTTTTTCGTTATCTAAATATTAATTATATATTTTAATTGTTATTTAATTTTTATTTTTATGTAGTACCGCCTGATGATTCTTTACTAAAAGTGAAACCGGTCGCAAAATTAAACTAAAATTCTTTAAGAAAGTACATTATATTAAAAATAACCTTATTGATAGTAGTACGTTTTAAAGGTTTCTCTGGTAGGTCAAATACCATTTTGCTTAGTACGGTCCGAAGCATTCACCATTCCGATGACTTATTTGATTGAATGTATTAAAATATTGGCGAATTGCTTGGGAGTCTATTCTCGTAAAGTTTTTCCTTATCTTTCGTATATCACCGCCGTGAATGTAAATAAACATTATGATGCCCCGTTTTTGAGGTTATGTTTATTAGTATTAGCGGGAAAGTTGAATTTCGGAGGCTTGCTGGTAACGCAGATTTCTGCGCCATTGCTTGTCTATAGTGCTTTACATTCGGCGCCAAATGGCGCTTGTTGTTTCCAAATATTTTTTTTTGACATTTGAATTGCGCGCATACGCATTCAAACAAATAACTAGATTTAAAAATAAAACTAACTATAGTTACTTCCAGGATACTACCAATTTACGTCATTTAAATAAATGTTTCAAGATACTTAATGTTTACTATAGTAATGTTGTCAAACAGGAGGTCGACAAAATATTTAATCCAAAGACATTTGACGCATAGTTTTAGCTGTGCGTTTCAATACTAATCTATTGTTACTACAAGCTAATTGAATTTAATAGAGTTGTCAAATGGGGCAACACTAAATAGATCAATCTGTGTTTTTGCACAATTCATAGTAAAACTTTTGACTTCCAGTGTATGAAAGAATGAATTTTTATTTTTTTTTGTTTGTATTTCAGTTAAGCATTGGCGTTGAAGATGGCTGCCTGGAAGCATATAATGCTGATTTTGAACTGCAGTTTTCGCACAAGATTGTACAGATGACACGATTCTCGCAAGCGGATATAGATCCATGTACTTTCCTTTACCTACTTAGGGACGATGATGAACAGTTGATCTATTGCTATCTCTATCAAGCATTTAAACAATCAGATGTAAGTACATTATGCATTTTTTTTATTCCATGTAAAATGTTGGTACCTAATAACGACTCAGGAGTATTATTTTTGATCGTTGATGTCGTATATGTCTTTTGTAAACTACCAAAAAATGTCAGAGCTTTCTAAGTTAGGTTTTTAATAAATCTGAGCTTAACTTTTGACATTTACACAATTTACAGTCTTTTGAGGTATGTGTACGGCAAGCATTAAGGTTGCCACGTTTTATTGTAGACCACGTTATGTGTTATGGACTTATGTTTTGGGGAAATGCAGGACATTATTAATATGCTATTTTAAGATGTTTACTGCTGTATACTGCTACTAGAGTAGAATAGACTAGAATAAAACCTTTATTGGCGTGTGTTTATAGTTATACACAAAAAAAAATAACAAACAAAAATAATCAACCATAAACAAAAAAACAAACAAACTTCGGCTCGTACATTTTATTATCCCCTTCCCTAGAAGAAAGAGAAAACCAAAATTCATGCCCGAAATAATTATTTTTCCTTTCTTTTAATCACCATTTTGACTTTTTTCAATATCTTTATGCCCTTACCACTCTCCCCCAAACGCATTCTCCAATTCTCCGCACATTCCCTTTCATTCTCACACCATGCCAACCCCTCACATTCTTTCACCTAGTGATCCTATCTTTCATCTTCTTTACCACCTATTCTACATAATTTTTCAGTCCTTCTCATCCAATACCTGTTACCTCTTTTCTCACTTCTACATCTAAATCTCGCAATCAATCTTTTATCATCCATACTAATTCAAGACACTAAATATTCTGGCGTCCCCCCTTTCACTTTTATCCACGTATACTTAATATTATATTTCGTTTTCATTATTCTTTCATTCCGCTCTTGCTTCTTCACATTCTTCATCCTTTCTTCCACCTAATTTTCCATATTTTCTCCTTCCATTGCACGTCATCTGTTCAATGACCAATCAATCATATATTTATCTATCTGTCTATTAAACTCTTGCAATACAATCTCTCCCGGCGTAGATCTAGCAACTCCAATTATTCGTTTTAAGCATCCTAATTGCACCCTCTCTATTGCTTCTCTTTCCTTTCCTTTTCCCCTAAAATGGTTACGAGTACTTTTTTTATTTAATTCTACTAGATCGACAGAAATTTGAGTAAACCCTGCACAACTCTAGCAACATCAAATCGTCTCTCTCTTAATCAAGGCTAATTGAATAAAACATATGTATAATCTTAACAACATGCATTGTGAACGATTCAAGAAAATGGGTACAAGCAAATAAAATTAGCATTCGTGCATTCAAAATAAAAACACCTCACCAACATAATAAAATAAAATAATCTCTTTGTATTCAATTATTACATGCAAATAGATTAATAAACATACCGTTCAAGTTCGTCCAATAAATTCCTCAAGTATTTATAACATTATTCTACTTACAGTTTTCGCCATTCCTACCATCACAAACGTATTTTAGGAACTGCTCACTATTACCTTATTAACTCACTTCAAATTATTTTTATTTATCTCAATAAATAAAGTTGTTGCCTAATCAAATTAATTTATATTTTTGTTTCTTTATCCATAATAAGGGATAAAGGGATAATTCAATCCTTATTCATAGTAAGGGTTAAATTAAATAATTTATTATAACATAGGCATCGCCAGGCAATATTTTGTTAGATCTGTTTTATTCCAAAAAGCAGATCGGATTGGATGAATCCATTATGGGCGAAAATAATTAGTAGAGTAGGGTTAGTAGGTAAATAAGTAACGTAGTTTTGGTAAAAAATTGGCTAGTCAAAGAAATGAATGAAAGTCGCACAGCTCTCACTGGAGTGAATAGTCGGAAATAAGAAAGTTTCGGTTGCAGAATGAATCCTTAACGATCAGTGCCTTGAAAATAAAATCATGAATTAAATTATCATTTATTCCAAATTAAAGCACGAGTAAATTAAACTAAATGTATTTTGTTTTAGGATGTTGAACATACTAAAACAAAACACAGATCTAACAAAATATTATCTAGCGATGCCTATGTTATAATAAGCAAAACCGCTCGCAAAAATATAAAATAAATAAGGAAGTACCAACAAATTATTTATTTCAAATAATTCTTTATTTTATTCTAAGAATTTAAACTAAAAAGAATTATTTAATTATTACCAAATACTGTACATTACTCTGCCTCATTCCTAACGCGCGATAGTTTTTTAACAGTTTGATTTACTCATGATTTAATTTAGAATGAATGATAATTTAATTCATGATTTTATTTTCAAAACACGAACCGATAAGGATTCATGCTGCAACCGAAACTTTCTTATTACCGACTATTCATTCCAGTGAGAGCTCTGTGGCTTTTATTCATTTCTTTGACTATCCAATTTTCTATGAAAATTACGATCAGTTCTTCACTACTAAATTACTATAATTTAATATATTCTCACTTAACTACCTACCAACCTTACTCTACTAATTACTTTCGGCCATAAAGGTTTCATGTCCAATCCGATTTGCTTGCTTCACTCATACATATACAGTATCATACGGTACGCTTTTATTTACTATTGATTGATTCCCAATCAGATCTATTTACTCACACATACACTGAAAACGGCATGCACTGATAACATATACACTGACACCCCATTCACCCACTACGCTTACTGATTGGGTCGGTGACCCCAGATGTGTATAAAATAATTTGTTTAAGATTTAGTTAACTACCGTAGGGTTTAATCAACGATCAATGATTATTCCTACATTTTAATTGTAAAATTTATTTATGCTGAAATAAGTTGTGAAGGTTGTGAATAAAGTTCGTAGGTATTGCACTGAAAGCAATTTAATTCATATCTCGAAACTTTGTTATTGTAATTCTCAATATTCATATATAGGAACGTTAATGTAATTAAAATTGTTCATAATAATGCTATTATAGGATCTGCTGCAAGTATACATCCACCTCAACATTGGATGGACTAGAAACGAAAACATGTGTATACATATTTATACCCTCACATTTGATCAATATTAAATTGCGCTATCGCTAGAATGACGAAGATATACGATGCTACACGATAATATACGAATTTGCTTGCGCGGTTA
>WYDF02099165.1:0-10677 GCA_009867245.2 Adranes taylori | reverse complement strand
GGACAAATATGACCTCCATAGAATTATTTAGAGCCGCCACAAATAAAATTAAATGGGCAAATGTAATAGCCAACGTCTTTAAGGATAAGGCACCCTAAGAAGAAGAATTAATAAGTAAAATACTTTCCATTCCTCATTGGTTATAACATGCTATCCGAAATGTGTACAATTATTGGAGCTATATATTGGAAAATAAATGTTAGAGTTCTGGTTTAACTTTAAAAAGTACTGCGGAGCAAATATACAAAACAGTTTGTTGATCTCCAAGTAAATAGTATTAAAACGTTTTATAATAAAAGAATGAATTGGCTATATTCTCTAAATCTCTACGTAAATGAAATCAAAAACCCTATAAAATCATATTATCTGGTCTAGACTTTATGTCGTGGAGAAGAATCACGTTATATTATGGGTTATCATATCAATTGACCTTGTTCTGATTATATTGTATATATCTATATATTTTTTAATCGAATTTAATTTTATGAAAAGATTTTTTATTATTTATCTAGTCCTTTAGGTTTCAGTATGCACGCGTAAACTATGAGAGGGGGTTACGTTTAGCTACAAACGGAAGTAAATCTAATTAATCTTAATTACATAGAAACAAGAGAAATAGTGACATGGTTTTATCTGTTTAAATTGGGCTTATCGTAAGTAATATTTTCCTCTACGATATAATGTAGATTATAATGTCAATAAATTTTTAATAATTACAAACTCAATAAAAAACCTATTCTAGGGAGACTAATCTAATTGCTAATGCTGAGGAGGATCGTGTGCGTAGTTTTAGTTCTTTGCGGTCACGATTTTGATTTGATTCTCTATTAGGACACAACAAATTACCATTAATTTCTCATATCATACTCGCAGCTAGCTAGATACCTCTATGTGTAGATGAGGCATGGGCACCCGCAGATATGGGCAAGGGGGGAGGGAGGAGGCTGGAAAAGCCAGATTAGATAATTATTATGTGAATATATAAAGTTGTATCAATTTTATTTCATTTTCCGCCCCCCCTCCTCTTGAAAAAATTTCTGCGGCCGCCCATGAGATGAGGTGAGACTTTTAAACACTAACGGCAGGCAAATAAACTATCTACGAGGAGAAGTTCTATCTCTCTGCATCTATCCAAGATATATAGTTCATATTTAATTTAGTGAATACAGAATTGCGTCTTTCACATTAGACATAATGTAGGAAAAGCTATAACTCTCAGTTTCAAGTTAAGATAACAGTTTCTGTGCAAAGAATCATGTATCCGGCTCAAAATTGAGCTCCTGATGAAATCAGTCAAGCCTTATGAATGTTTAAAACTTTACATTTTTAATTAATAATAAGTGATTCTTTAATTTAATTTGCAGTTTTGGCAGCGCTACTGATCCTTTTCTTAGTCAGTATGACCGGCTCATTTTTGATGATTGGAACAGATAATTTTAGAAAAATTATATTACAGGTATATATACTTCTTTATTAGAAAAAATCTTTTTCTATAAAATACTTTGAATTTCATAATGACTATTTTCTTAGTGAAATTGGAATATATTAATACGAAATTTTCAATTCTGGGGTGAATCGAGACATTTTGGGAGGTTTTTTAAGCCACCTTCGGCGACAGTTTTTTTTTTCTATTTGTCATAATTTTATATTCTGACCATACCCTTAGTGCGTCCACAGTATTATTGGGGTACTCATACCCCAATAATATATATTTTTATTTATTCGTATAAGTTCCGTTCACCACAGAAACAGGTGAATCGGGACAGTCATATTTCTCAGTATTTCCCTATTCAAACGTTTACAGGGGCCAAAAGGGATTTTAATAAAAAATTATTTTAGGCCAGTGGGCTTAAGATTTAAGCAATAAAATAAAATAATAACCAAATAAAAATATTTTTTATTCATTGAAGCAACTTAAAAAGATTTTTTACAATTTTTTTTTAAATTCGATTTAAAAACCTACCTATGGAAATTTGGGTGTTGTATGAAACGTGTATTCGACATTGAGGAAAATAAATATTTTCTCGTACTTACTCGATTGTCTCAAAAATGTCCCCATGCATTTTTCTTAATCAATTTCTACAATCTTTCCAATAAAATATTTGACCCTCATGTTATACTGAAATTTTACCATCAGCCAGTCCTCTTTTTCAAGAAGTTTCTCCTCAAAATGTTGGGTTGAAACTGCAAACTCCTCAGTATGTTGTGGTCATTGTGATAACAGGCTTGGGCCGGCCTCTTCCAGATCTATCTCACTTGCTGAACTTTCATCATGTCTATGATCCGCCACAGTGTCACTGACCCAGCAGGCAGTTTTAGATCTTTTTTTTTTCTTTCCCTATTTAATTCGCGACTCTCTGTCCCATATCGCATTTCTTTCAAATAAATTGTCAAACGTCATAAGCTTTAAGGTATTATCTGCTTCCACATCAGAGCTTCCGGTTGGCAAGCTCTGTAGCACTTTCTGGGCGTTAAAGGGATATATCCCCGATTTTTTAATATCAGATTGTATTACCCTTTCCATATTAGGTTTTATTAATTCTAATGTTTTTTTCATAAGCATTGGGAAGTATTTTTTGTCAAAAGATGCGTTACTGCCTCTCCTTTTTTGATTTGTGAGTTTTTAGAACTTTCCTCCAGTTCATTTTACCTTCATGAATAAATTTAATCTATCATCAAATATTGACTACTACTATCCCCACATAACTAACTTATTAACAATTTAATTTGTTCAAAATTAAATTTAGAATTAATTATAATTTAATCTTAATGGATTTATGCTCAAAACTCAGAGCGACATGGATTTCGTCATATTCATTCCATATGAATTCCTTTTTCCATCCGGGATTATATTTTCTCCCAACTTTTCCAACCACACTATTGCGGGCAGTTTTGCGAGGTGACTGAGGCTCTTCTTTCGATTTTGAAACATTGTTTGTATCAGTATTTATATTGCTGACAGTACTGATAGTATTAGCAGTTGGGGAATTTAGGACTGAAGATGATATCCTACTCGTAGATTTCTAAAACTATCCCTGTATAACTTACTCAAAATGGCTTTTGTAAATTGGCAACTAATTTCCAAATCTATAAAATTGTTTGCGTACAAATCCTGTGGTTCCTCTCCTCACAACTTATTTTACTCTTATTTTTATATTTACGCACACTGAGCGTATTATTTCATTTATAATTATTTAAATTTACCTTCATGAATAAATTTAATCCATCATCAAATATTGACTACTACTATCCCCCATAAATAACTTATTAACAATTCAATTTGTTCAAAATTAAATTTAGGATTAATTATAATTTAATCTTAATAGATTTATGCTCAAAACTCAGAGCGACATGGAATTTGCCTGGTTAACAGAAAAATCGGTTTGAGTGAGACCTATGCAAGTTTTAAACGTTTTTTGGACTAACAAAATTCCTACTAAGATCACCACGATTAATCATTCTATTTCCCCTTCCTATGGTAAATTGCATTCATCTAATGTGTTCCACTCGAATACCTCTCACGATATTTTACTCATTACATGATTAGCGTCAACGAATTGTGGTGAGGTGGTGCAGTCTTCACATACACCAATTCAATACCTGCAGTGTTCGTTCACTTCATTTGCACATATAAATGATAAGACCATTACATCGTTCTCCCACTCTGCGTGTTGCATAAATCTATGTTCCTATGTAAAATCATTTATTTAAGATTTAATTAAATACCATAAGGTTGACTAGCGATCAATGATTATTTTTACATTTCAGCTGTAAAACTTATTTTATTCACAGCAATATTTCACAGCATCTAGCCGTCCTGAATTATTTACATAATTCCAAAAGTATCCAATGTTCAAACTTTCCATCATCAAACTAATAGCATAGCACACATTATTGCCTTGCCTTGAAGACAATAAAATTTTAAATCGAAGCGATAACTGTTGAAAAATGCGTTACAAACAGTTTTTTTTTTTCATTTCCGTTATTTTCAATAAGTTTATTGTTCTTTAATATACAAATTTGCTAAAGCTGCGATGAGCGAATGAGATGGGTATGGGAAGATAGATTTGGTGAGTCAGTGAATATGAGGATAAGGATTATGGATGTGCGTGTAAAAGGATTTTGGTGTATGGTGCTGAAGTATGGATAGTAAGTGTGAGAAAAGGCATACAGAGAGTGCAAATAGGATGTATGAAAAGGATAATTTGGAAAGTGAAATCGACGCAGGACAAATTGTACTGCAAATACGAAATACGTATAAATGTGGTGTGAAGTATGGTCAGGAAGAGGGTGAAATATGAGAGGAAAATGATGATGGAGTTATAAATGGGCTTACTTAGATGCAATGAAGGAGGTGGTTGAAGGGGTTGAAGATGCAATGAAGGAGCAGGAGTGTGTGGAACATGGAGCGGGGTAAGATTTATGAAAGGGTTGGGTGGTCTATGGATGAATGGTATCATAAAATGATGGACGAAATGATAGAACGGATAAGGGATGTAGAAAACAAGAGCGGAATGTAAGATTAAGAGAAACCAGATTGTTTACAGGTAGAAGAAAAATAGGATGGTTGTTAGATTTAGGTACCGGAACGAGAAAGAGAGAACGAGTATTGGATGAGGGACGATGATAGAAGATGTAGATATATGGAAAAAGAGGAAAGATGGGAGTACTGCCTAAAAGAGGAAGGGGTAACCCTCCCCACCTCTCTCTCTCTCTCTCTCTCTCTCTCTCTCACACACACTCTCTCTCTATTGCTCGAAATTTAGGTTTCTACTGTGTTTTGTTGAATTATTGGATTGTCTTAAATTGATTATGACATTCAAATAAAATTTTATTTATATTTTTAGAAACTAGTAATTGAAAACAACACAGAAGTATATGAGAATTGGAAAAATCCCATAGTACCAAGTTTTGTTAAGATTTACTTGTTTAATTATACCAACGTCGATGAGTACGCCGCTGGATACGTTGATAAATTAAATATTCAAGAATTAGGACCATATGTTTACAGGTAACTTAAAAAACAATTCACACTTTAAAAATTTTAATTTTATTATATTTGAATCCCATAATGTAATGGATTGTCTTTTTAATTTTGCATAGAGCTTTAACAAAAAGCAATAGTTTAAATTTCAATGGGTATGGTCGAAATGGTCATTTGGAAAGCATCGACTGCACCTCCTTCAGGTGATTGAAATCGTTCCCCACGCAGTGCATTCTTGATGGCGGGAAATATAAAAAATCGCTGGGACTTAAGTCGTACCTCCATATCATCATGTATGGAGGATGATCAAGCAATTCGATGTTTAGTAGCTCCAAAACCTCAAATGTTTGTCAAGCAGTATGTCGCATAGTCATGGTGAAGGATAATCAGACGCTGTGGGTTATTTTTGCGCAGCTCAGAAATGATTTATGGCAAACAAACGGTTGTGTAGCAATCAGCAGTTACCGTCCTTCGATTTTGTAAATTGTAGCTACAAGTCGATGCTTGATACAAAAGCTACTACCATCTATTTCGACACACTTCGGAAACGGATGACTTTGGTTGCGTACTTATCACCTTGAAACACCCAAACAGTAGACTGAGTTCATTTTCGGGTTCATAAGATTAAAGACTCGTCACCACTGAGAATATTATACACAATAGCCTCTGTTGAAACGATTCATAGTTCTTCGGCACCAACTGACACGGCAGCCATTTCTTCCTGGGTCAACAGATGCAGGATCCAACAAGAAACTATTTTTTTCACGCCCAACTCATCCTGTAAAATCTTTTGGATTGAGGCCTTAGAAATGCCCAAGAAACTCTCGACCTGCCGGTAAGTTAGATGACGATCTTCATTAATCATCTCGTGCAGAGTATTAACGTTTTCCTGGGTGACCTCTGATTTTGGTGGACCTGGCCTAGAATTATCGCTGAGATTTGTGCGTCCACGTTTGAATTCAGGGTACCAGCGAGAAATTGTCGATTAATGTGGTGCTTTATTACCAAAAACAGCAACCAACTAGGCAAGACATTGTTGTTGCGATAAACTTCTTCAAAAGTTGTAAAAAATTATCGTTCGGAAATGCACTTGTCAATTCCATATTTCTGAACGACTTACTAACTTTAAAAATTCATTGTAACTAATCCACTTGTATTTTGACGCAATTTGGTCAATATAATGTTAAGGTTCATTTCGGAACCATAAGTTTTGTTACTTGCGCCCTCTATGTGGCTATATGCAAAATTAAAATTACATACCTCGTAATATCTCGTTGTCTAGAAAAACTAAACAAATCACTTAGTTCTTAAATTTAAATAAAGACATAAATGTAAATTAATATTGTATCAAAACAACTTAATTTCCAAATATGTATTGTAAAAATTGTTTTCAGTGAATCTATAACGCGCGAGAACATCGAATTCAACGCTGATGGTAGTACTGTCAAATATCAAGAGCGCCACAGTTTCAAATTCCTGCCCGATCTATCACGACATCGGCGACAAAATGACCGTATAGTCGTTCCAAATCTACCCATGCTGGGTGCAGCTGCAATGGTCCGCGATTCATTCTATCTAACGCGTATCGCGATATCGGGAATTTTTCGTTCATTGAATGCGAAACCTTTTCTAAATCTTCCAGCCGATCGATTCATATTCGGTTATGATGATGATTTATTTACGCTAGCGCGAAGTGTTTTAGCATTGACGAAACCTTTACCGTTTGAGAAGTTTGGAATTTTAGCTAAGGTACTTGAGCGACTTACATTAATTCTTTGAAATCATTTTTAATAGTATAGAGCCAAACTGAATGTACTTTGAATTCTTTAACCCTAAAGTACACGCGCGATTTTTTGAAGCACAGGGTGTTTTACAACCATAACAAATTTAATAAGTTCTAAATACTTGTAGTGTAAAATAATATGCTTTTTGATTTTTAGTGCAATTTTCTAATGAATAAACAAAGTTAGCAATATAAATTAATAAAAATAATAGCGAAGTAAAAAGAAAATCAGTTAATTTCTCAGCCATAAGGTGCAAATATTTAGTGTGCTTCAGTGTAAGGAAATATTCTTATTTATGCACAACATTTATAAGTAAATGCTTCAATTTTTGGCAGGTCAAAGCATGCTCAACATAACAACTCTATATTTACCAGAAACCAAAAGGAATTGTTTAAAAAATGGCTTTTAAGGAATACTTTTATTTATTCACTTCACTCGATGTAAACCTATAAGCCGATATTAATTATAATAGTTATTTGTGGGTATTTATCAAAGTGTTGCAGTGCGCTGCACTCAAGTGATCGATATTGTTTGACAAGAACTCTCTCCTCAGTACCATTTAACATTTGTCGAATGCTTGCAAAATTTAAGTTGAACTCGAAAATTGGGCGTTTGCCTATTTCATCACGTAATTGTTCCACTCCTTTTGTCAGAAATTTATATTAAGCCCTTCTAATAATAATATCCTTAATGTACATGTGGTACTCAAGAAATCTGCGTTGATACATTTTTAAAAGTCGCATTTCTGGATTCCCTAAACATGCTTCTCAATGAACATCGGATTTGCGATATGAGCTTTTTATGTATTGGATTTTATTAATTCGAATTGTAATTCTTTTAACACAGAGAAATGGTTTATCTCCTGACGTCGTCGAAATGTACACTGGAAAAGATGATATAAATAAAATCGGAATGATAAAGTCGGTTAATAGGAAGGATCAATTTGAACATTGGCTTCATGAAGATTGTAACAGGTAATTATTTATTGTTGTTGTTTGATCCATAGAAAGGTGTTATTTCTCCACCAATTGGGAAAACAGATAAGGCTATGTATCGTTAAACAGAGGTAGCTGGTAAAATTGACAGCAAAAATGGATTTTCTGTTGTACGTATCAAAGTACCGCTCTCTTCGAAGAAAGTGGAATTTTTGGAGTTTTACGAAATCTTTTTCGATATGTAAGACATCAGAGTACCGCACAAAATCCTTTTCCTTCTGTAATAACGTGAATCTCAAAGTAATAGATTTACTGAGGTACTTTTCACAATAAACCACATACTTCTTCCCGGTGCATAGGACACTGCAGTAAACTAGAAGTACGAAAGTGCTTATCAAAATACATGAGAAAAACTTTTTTGGAGAAAAACTTTTTGGATGAAAATGATGATTTATCAAAATATGTAAGATAATCTTTTCGGTAAAAAAGGAATGTTTTTAAATATTTATGAAGAAAACTTCTTTTCGGACACTAAAAAATGTATTTTCTGGGATATGAATGAAGATACCTTAAAGTATCTTTTTCGGGTACAAAAGAATTGTCCGAGGTATTTGTCAAAATAACTAAAACACTTTCTTTCATCATAAAAAAAGGAAGTTCATGCAGTATGAATCAAGATATCTAAATAAATCATTTTCTTTCGGGGTGTAAAACTTCGAAAGAAACAAAAACTTCCAAGATGAATGAAACAATTATTTAAACAGACCTCTTAAAACATTCTGTTATTCTGATACTTTAAATCGTTAAACAAACAATTAACTACTGTTTTCTTTTAAAAATATTGTGTTTCCAACAATTTAAAGAAATCTCTTAAAATAATTTGTCTTTTGGATACTTTAAATTGTATCCAAACGACAAATAAATAATCAATTAATTCTATTTTTCTTGTAAAAATTGTATTCAAAAATTATAAAGAGACCTCAAAATAATCTGTTGTCATAATACTTTACGTAGTTCAACAATCAATTAATTCCTTTTCATTAGACAAAAACATGTGAATCAAGTATCAAAACATTCACTAATACTCATCTTAAAACATTCTGCTGTCCTGGTACTTTAAATCGTTAAACAAGTTCATAACGGCTCCTCTTAAAATATTCTGCTGTCTTGATATTTCAAATCGTTAAACAATCAAATAGTTCCATTTTTCTTAAAAACGAAATGTAAATCATGTATCCAAAAATTATTTAAATGGACCTCAAAACATTCTGTTGTCCTAATACTTTTAAGTAGTTCAACAATCAATTAATTTCTTTTCTTTAAACAAATCAAGTATCAAAAGTTCATAAAGCCTCCTCTTAAAATATTCTGCTGTCCTGATACTTTAAATCGTTAAACACTCATATCGTTCTATTTTTCTGTTAAGCAAATGTAAATCATGTATCCAAAAATTATTTAAAGGGACCTGAAAACATTCTGTTGTCCTAATACTTTAAGTAGTTCAATAATCAATTAATTCCTTTTCTTTAAACAAAAAACATGTTAATCAAGTATCAAAAGCTCTAAAGACTCCTCTTAAAACATTCTGGTCTCCTGATACTTCAAATCGTTAAACAATCATATAGTTCTATTTTTCTCTTAAAAATGTAAATCATGAATCCAAATATTATTTAAAAGGACGTCTTAAAACATTCGGCTATATTGATGCTTCATGTATCAAAAAAATGTAATAATGTATCCAAAAATTATTTAAAGTGATCTCAAATCATTCTGTTGTCCTAATACTTTTTTAATAATCAATTAATTCCTTTTCATTAAACAAAAAACATGTGAGTCAAATATCAAAAGTTCATAAAGGCTGCCCTTAAAACATTCTGCTGTCCGGATACTTCAAATCGTTAAACAATCAAATAGTTCTATTTTTCTTTAGAAAAAATTAAATCATGTAACCAAAAATAATTTTAAGGCCTTTTAAAACGCTCTTCTGTTCTCATAGTTTAAATCGTGAAACAAATAATTCCATTTTTCTGTTAAAAAAATGTAAATCATGTATCCAAAAATTATATAAAGGGATCTCAAAACATTATGTTATCCTAATACTTTAAGTAGTTCAATAATCAATTAATTCCTTTTCTTTAAACAAAAAACATGTTAATCAAGTATCAAAAGTTAATAAAGACTCCTCTTAAAACATTCTGCTGTCCTGATACTTCAAATCGTTAAACAATTATATAGTTCTATTTTTCTCTTAAAAAATGTAAATCATGAATCCAAGAAATATTTAAAGGGACGTCTTAAAACATTCCGCTATATTGATGCTTCATGTATCCAAAAAATGTAATCATGTATCCAAAAATTATTTAAAGGGACCTCAAATCATTCTGTTGTCCTAATACTTTTTTAATAATGAATTAATTACTTTTCAGTAAAGAAAAACATGTGAATCTAATATCAAACGTTCATAAAGGCTCCCCTTAAAACATTCTGCTGTCCTGATACTTCAAATCGTTAAACAATCAAATAGTTCTATTTTTCTTTAAAAAAAATTAAATCATGTATCCAAAATTATTTAAAGGGACCTCTTCAAATATTCTGATATCCTTATAATTCAAGTCATTAAATAATCAAATAGTTCCATTTTTCTTTAAAAAAATGTAAATCATGTAACCATAAATAATTTGATGGCACCTTTTAAAACGTTCTTCTGCCCTGACAGTTTAAATCGTGAAACAAATAGTTACATTTATCTGTTAAAAGAATGTAAATCATGTATCCAAAAATTATTTAAAGGGACCTCAAAACATTCTGTTGTCCTAATACTTTAAGTAGTTCAATAATCAATTAATTCCTTTTCTTTAAACAAAAAACATCTTAATCAAGTATCAAAAGCTCTAAAGACTCCTCTTAAAACATTCTGCTCTCCTGATACTTCAAATCGTTAAACAATCATATAGTTCTATTTTTCTCTTAAAAA